>CM041791.1:106450626-106608126 GCA_023375725.1 Nephotettix cincticeps
ACTAACTGAGACACATACATATAAATTTACTCAATTAAATATTAGTTATTATTTGTAATTATGTTTTGTAAAACATGTTAAATGATGTTCTAGAAATCAAACTACAAAAGGAGCAAATGGAAGCCATGGTGGTTCAGTGGAGAGACTACAAGGATGAGTACGAGAGACTCTCTGATTGGCTGCAGCAAATGGACATTCTTGTGAAAGCTCAGAAGAATGCATTGCTTGCCACCGTCCAGGAGAAGGAGAAACAAGTGAAGGACGTGCAGGTGAGTCACTTTTACCATTACTTAAACCCGGCGGTATGGACTCATATATGTGTTGGATAGGGGTAGGCTGACACAGCACTAGGTGGACAGTACTGATAGCTAGATTCTTTAAATTTATAATGGCGTTAGTTATTAATTATTCAATATCTTTTATTTGACTTTTTCAACGTGTCTGTGTTTTTAACTACACAAAGGTTTTTGAGGTGAAGAAACTCTTCCCATTTTCAAGTTATTACCTAATAATTTACATTCAAAATTGAATGTTTAAAGTCACAGACATTAATAATATCATGTTGTCAGTAATACTATAGTTAATAAAACTAGATTGATAATGCAACAAATAACCACAACACTCTGCCTCCGAGCTAGCGGGATGACACAAGATAGTGTGTGCTCAGAACAGGAGTACTCCAGTCGTGCTCCAACTACCGCTCTTAGTGCCCTCACTAGGCCGGAGGCGGAGTGTTGTGGTTATATGTTGCATTATCAATAGAGTTTTTGTGTTGTGCATGGTAGATAAGTATAGTTTTATTGTCAACATGACATGATTACTCTGTCAAGTTTATTGATTTCAATTAAATTTAAATTTTCAAATTAATATTCCATTTTATTGGTCCCTTGAACTCTTGAATAATCTAAGACTCTTGTTTGACTCTAATTTTTCAAAAAGCTCGTGTCGGCTCAGTTCAAACTTAAAATTTCAGTCTCCCCCACTGCTAGTTAAAACTGTCCAACATATTTGCTTTGTATTTATTTATTTACTAATTATGTTCTTTGGTGTCTTTTCTTTTTCAAGGACGTTCTTGACCAACTGGAAAAAGGTCAAGATCAGATAGACAGATTCAACGAAACCGCAGCAGGCCTGTTATCTTCTCATCTTGACACCTATGTCAACAACCAATTGCGACATCTAAACTCCAGATATCAGGTGAACAATGCTCTTTTTTTCTATATACAATATTTTTATTATTTTGAAATACTCTAGTATAATTTGAAAACCATATAAATGTGTGTAAAATGATCTATGAAATGAATGATCTATGATGAATGAATGAGTTATACAAATCATCACAAGAGTTAATATTTCCAATTCTTAGATGTTAAAAAATGTTTGAAACGTAATAGTGTGCTATTCTTTTATTTAACCGATAGAATACTGAGGTCAGCAGTGATCAAAGTGCAGTAATTCAATTTGACATTTTCAATATACAATCGAGTGAAATGATAACAAGTAATGATGCATGGAACCAACAAATTAGACTGTTGACTGTATCTATTTCTGCTCTAGCGTGTTGTATTAAACATATTGATAAAACAACTTAGCAATTTACCATAGTTTCTTGAAAGAAATTAATTTTCTTTATTTTCAGGTACAAGTGAATCTGGCGAAGGATGTATTGAAGAAAGTGGAAACCAACTACGACCAGCACAAGCAGTATGAGGACAACCTACACAAGGGTCAGGCGTGGATAGAGAATGCCAAGGATGTGATAAGACGATGCAGCCAGGCGTCCAGCAATGCTACAAGGGAGGAACTGGAGACACGGCTGGCGCAGATACAGGTGTGACATGATCAAAGGGAAGGGATTTGTACAAATTGGTCATCCAGGAGGATCTTTCACTCCCCAGAGTCTTGTGTGAGGGCTGTGTGGAGGTTATCTCTGATGGATGTGTAGGAAAATAATTAGATTTGGATTAGACTGTATTTATATTAGGAAGAAGATATGAAAGTAAATTTACATTCAGACAACAATGCAATGTGGAAGGTGGAAACTAATTCCAAAAAGAACGTTTCTCAGCTCTTCTCCAAACTTTAGACTGTTTGTGTATATATTAGTGCGTAGTGATAGCATAAATAATTATATGTAACAAAATGAATCGTGATTGCATTTTGCATCCAAGATTAATACTAGATTCTAATATAAATTAATCTTTTTCCCTAATCTTTCAACAGATTAAAGACTTTAAAATATCTTAGTTTAGTATTTTTTGCTTTAAAATAATGTTGTCTATATTTAATCATCTGTGTCATAATTACAGGAGCTGCTTCGTAACCGAGAAGAAGGTCAGAGCTTGGTTCATGCCACGGTTAACTGTGGAGAAAAGGTTTTACGGAATACTCGGTCCGATGGGCGAGAGATTATCAACAACCAACTCAAAGAAATTCAAAACGAGTGGGAACGAGTGGTTCGCAAGATCTCGACTGCCAAGGTACATCTCCAGCCTCAAGATGACTGCAGTAGATTACCATTGTTTCCACTTTCAATATCAGATGTCGTTGTGAAGTAATTAACTGTAGTTGTTGTCAAATGTGTAACTTTAAACGTGTCTTAAGTAAATTATTATTTGTTCAAAGAATATTTGGGGCCTAAATTGCCGGTCTACAGAGCTTGAGGTTGTGGGCTCAAATCTCACTTGTGGCAGATGGTAAAAAATTGCACCTCAATTCCCAGGGTTCACCTAGCCAAATGAGGCATCTTGGTCTTGAAAGCTAGAACTAACATGGTGAAATGTGCACTGACTTCATTGCTGTTCATTGTACTAGAATGTAAAGCAAAAACCGTGGCTAACTAAAAGTGTGAATGTCATAAAATTATTAGTGTTATTTAAGAATATTAATCAATTTCATCCATATTCAGTTATTTTGTTTAGAATAAAAGTAAAATAGTTTAAATATTTAAAAAGAACTGTATGTTTAGGTTCATCTGGAAACAAGTCTTCTGCAATGGGCTGACTACTCATCTTCGTATTCTCAGCTACAACAATGGATAACAGACAGAGAGGCAAAGTTACAACAAGTTTGTGAACAGAAGGTAACATTTATATTACTAGATTGATGGCTATAAGTTAGTGTTGCAATTAGTTAGCAAACTGTACATGACTTATAAATTGATTATCAGGATTTTGTTTTTTTACTATAAAATTTATTGATACATTGCCTAAACTTTAGAAATTAGAAGAAATATTTAAGGTTTTATTATATCTTTACATATTTTAAATTTGCGTAATGTAAAATAGAATTGCCCATCATTAGAATATGTTTCATAGTAAAAAAATAGAATTAATTATTAAAAACAGCTGGAAAACCTCGACACAACAAACATTAACTTAATATAATTAGTACTCCATATATAGTGTGGTACGGACCTAGTTTTAAACTTTTTGTGGTGAAAAAGCAACACAAATTTGACTCGATACCACAGTTAAAAAAATTCTATCACACAAATTTTAATAGAGAATAATTATTTTTATTTTCCTAGAAATACTGTTCATTTTCTGAAAACAATTAATTTTCTCTAGTTTCTTGATACATTTAAACTTTGACAATACCATTATATTCTACGTTAAATTTCAAGTAAGAATGGATAGCTTTTTTTCAAAAGCTATCCAAAAAAAATCAAAAAAAACAATGAAAAATAAACCTAAAGAAAATTCTTTTAAGGGAATTATTGGAGAGTAGCAAACTGCTACAAATGTTAAGCTTTCGAAAAATATCATCAGCTATTTCATTCACTACCTTTTAAGAACCGTTATGCCTGTTATAATTAATTAAAGAAGACAACATTTAACTGAAGTGTTATTAAGTAGAATTAATGGGTTTTCAAAATTGTACCTACAACATGTAACAGTACTAATTATATAGCAGTGAGATAAACAATTCCATAAGATTATCTTCAAATATTAATCCATTCCCGTCGGACAGACCGGTCGACACCTGAGGCCCTCTGGTCTTCCAGAGACTAAAATCAAGCCTTGTTCACTATGACTGCGCATCACTATTAGCTTGACAGATTTAACAGTAACTTCATGAAATATATGTTTTGATTTCTTTACCCTGTCACTTATACCCTTTAACTGTGTTTACAATCACTGTTAGCAAGAAAATAAATTATTACTGTACTTTTTCACCAGCTCCAAGCGGTAGGCTTAGAAACAAGTAGGTACTGTTGTTTCATCGAGACTTATTTTTTTTTCAAATGATTTCTTTATTTCACTTGGTACATCTACTTCAAGTTACCTGCAGTAATAAATAGTTAACAATAAATCTTTGAAAAATAATCATTATTACTGTATTCTCATCAATAAATACAATTGCTGAACGAATTATGTGAACGATAAAATAATTTACTGTTAACACGGAACATTGGACAATAAATATGATTATTTAAAAGAGAACGCCAACACCATCTATCTAATGAGAAATGAACTAGCATGCTTAACGGCAAAAAAATAACTACGTCAAAATATAAGCAGGCAACGCACATTGTTTCTCTGCGTAACCGCCCCGCGAACGCACAGCACACGTCCTTAGATATCTGTCTAGCAAAATAAGTGGACGTGCAATGTGCGTCTTTAAACGGGAATGGGTTAAATACTTAGGGTAATAGAAAACTGTGTTTAAATTGTCATGCTATGGTGTCTGAAAGGGATGTTTCAGTGCCTTATCATAAGATAAGATACAATATTAAGATGCAGTTGATAAAGTATTTTTATTGGGTTTTGGTCATTTACGTACTCTTTGTTAGTGGCTTGAAGGTGTGTTTTTATTGTGTTATAAAATATGAAATAGTTAATAGTTGTATAGGGTGCAACTGACCAACTGATGATGTTTTTAAAATGCAAAAGAAAGTTTTAAGAATAATTACATTTGCACCACCAAGAAGTTCATGCAAGGAAGCGTTCAGGAAATGGAAAATACTTACAGTCCCTTTTATCTACATATTTTCAGTTTCATGCAATATAAAGGAAAACTTGAAATGGTACACAAAAAAAGACTGATCACCAACACGATACAAGAAATAAAAATCTTCTCATTCATCCCCATCATAAATATGCCACATTAGAAAAAGTCTGTATTATATGGGAATGCAACTTTATACCTAAAATAGTTAAATCATTTTGAAAACTAGAGCAGTTACTAATTACTTATTGTACTTGCTTTGCAGGTGACCAAAGCCAAGAAGGGCCAGACTGGGTCAGGCTTGAGCTCTCTGGCCATTGGGGAGCGAAAGGCCACACTGCGCCAGACCAACAGCATCATGCAGGACATTGTCAGCTTCCAGCCAATGATACAGTCAGTGACTAGCAAAGCAGAAGATCTTCAGCAAGCGGCGCCGGCAAGTGAGATATCCAGCAAGTATGAGAGCCTCAGCAAGACGGCTCAGGAACTTTACGCCAAACAGAAGGTTAGTAGTAATCTAGTCAGTAAATAGAATCTACTATTGAGTAAATATCCAAGAAGCTTATTAAATAAGATCCTCAGTGACTAGGAGAAAACAATAACAGTTTAAGTATAGAAACTTAATATAGAACTTAACAGAACTTAATATAGAAGTATAGAAACTTAACTTAGAGAAATAAATAATATCCAATACCCAATGACACTGACAAACTATTATGATGAGGTAATGTTAAAGATGGTATAAAAAAATTTGAAATTTTCTAAATGTGTGGATGACAAATCTAAAATGCTGTTTCTTGAAAGTCTGTACGTGTGTTGGCTGCTGTTTAAAAGATCAAGGGCGAAAAAGTTGATGTGATTTTCGAGTCTGTCATGATACTTGATGCTAAATTTTTAAATTTCTTGTTTGACTTTGAGTATTTTTGTTGTGTATAGTGTCGTTTGTGATATAACAAGGTGTAAGGAGAATTTTGCGTAAAACCGTAGATCGAAAACGTTGTACAATTTTGGTGGCTGATCCCCAAAGCTGGATGCCATAAGTCCACACTGGATTGAGAATAGTTTTATGGAGAACTAATTTATTGTTTGTTGTAAATCTATAAAAATTTAGTTCAATTAGTGAAATTTTTAAATTATATATCTTAGGTCATATTTAATTTAATAGGAAACAGTAGAGCAGCACCAGGCATTTATTGATGCTGGCAATGACTTTGGTCAGTGGCTGCGAGCTGCAAAGGAGAAACTAGGCAAATGTGCTGAGCCCACCGGTGACAAGGAGACCCTCAGCGGCAAACTCTCTCAGCTCAAGGTGAAGTGGACTGGACTTGTGTAGCTTTCTTATTGATAGCAGTGCAGAGCATTAATTTGTCACAATCATGGCTGTAAAGCCTTATGCAGAACTTTTATAGGTATTAGGTAAAATCAACTAAGTGTAAATTATTAAAAATTCAAAGATCATCCGAGAATAAAATTTTAAACTGATAATGTTCAATTTTTCAAGTCCATTTACTAGAAAAATGACAAAGATTACATTAGTAAAATCTCTTGTTAGCATTAATAACATTTATTCTATGTTAATTTGTATACATACAAATTCTGCCACCTCAGATTCTATAAAACTATTATTAGAATGATGGAGGATCACAAAAATCATATCAAAATTAAAAATCCATCTTTTGTCAAATTTTCCAAGATAATGCAATTTTTTACAGATAACACTATTTTACTGAGATTTTATTTTTATATTCAAGCAAAAAATTATAAAACACACCGTTTGTTGTAATGGAAAAGCAATTCTGTTCAATATCACAACATTCATTGGTTTTGTGTTCCTTAGTTCTGTGAGAGTAAACTATTTATTAACATTTACTTTGTTTTCCAGATTTTACATGTAGGAGTTGACGCATGTAGCGCAGTGCGGCACATAACTTTGTTCGATGTTATAAAATCTATCTTTTCTAAAGAGGATGTAGCAAGTAGTCTTATAGGGTCGATTACCACCTAAAGTGATACAAGCAATCATTTCTCATAAGCTGTTCAAGTGTTTCCCTAAGATATGTAAATTAATTGATCACCCTCAAACACAATCTTTTATGAAAGTCTGAAAGTCAGTAGTAATCTACGAGAAGAGAGTATTTCTGTATTATCTTACCCCTAATATCTGCCTATAGGTGCTACAGAGTGAAGTTCCTACTGGAGAAGAGAAGCTGCAGAAGGCACTGAGGCAGGGAGAGGTGACCTGTGCTGTAGCAGAACCTGAGGATAAGGAAGTGATAGAGGAGGAAGTGGCAATACTGCAGGAGGAGTTCGACAATTATACAGACAGTCTGCAGAGGACCAAGAGCCTGCTGGAGGAGGGAATAGTCAAGGTCAGTATATGTGTCCCCTTCCCCTACTCTGATGTGTTATAGAGATCCCGGTCTCTGATGCAGCATTTTGTTAAGACTCGACTAAAATGGGTTCTGACTAGCCTTATACCTGTTACAAGTTATCCTAAACATAAAAGCGTAGTTCAATTAAGTTAATATGTTTCTCAATAATAATTTTTCATCATATTGGCTTCTTTTATAAGTGTTTCATATTTTGTCCCTGTAGTGGACAGAGTATGAGGAGCAGCACAAGGAAGCATCAGATTGGCTCAACCAGACCGAGACACTTGTACAGTCGTACAATAAGCTGCAAGACAGCTTGGAGGAGAAGAAAAATGTGTTAGAACAGTTCCAAGTTCACTTGCAGACTTTGTTTGACTGGCAGAAAGAACTTGATCGGCTCAACATGAAAGCTCAGGTACATATCCTCTTTTGTATTTTTTTTAGGCCAGCCCATTTTAAATATACTTTGTGAAACCCAAAAAAAGTGTTCTAACCCAAAGGGTACCTGGTGATTTCAGTTGAGTTGTGCAACCTTCGGGTGTTCCTAGGCCTGGCTAGCCTAGATTCGGTTAACAAACACACATGTAAGGAAGGTGTTTTAAGCTGAATGATATTTATTTTAACTGGGTTCCCATTGCTGTGACTTACATTTAACAGCAATAGTTATTCAACCAACAAGATTTATTTAACACACCGATATTTCTCAATACCAACATAACCTCAAACGTCACTTTGAAAAAACATCCTTGACAGATGACGAGTAACAGGTGTCCTTCTCCAGCAGATGTTTCCTGGGAAAGAAGAAGAATATTTCCAGATGGCCACTGTTTTTTTGTAACCTTTTCGGAGGCTGTGTAACCGGATATGTGGACCCCTATATCCCTGGGAAATTTGCGCCAAGACTTCATTCTTTCCTTTCTTACACTATGAATTCCTTCTTTATGGTTGCTAAAATAAAGATCAACAATGGTTGGAGTGGTTCTCACGATGCCCTTCTGTTGTGTAGACATTGTTGGAGACTTGTGCGGACACGCGCATATCTAACGCAGTGACGCAGATGACCACCAAGTACAACGCACTGCTGTCCCTAGCCAAGGAGATGATGCGGCGCCTGGAGCTACACTACCAGGAGCACCAGCAGCACAGCACGCTGTACCAGGAGTGTCAGGACTGGGTCGACCGCACCAGGGACAAGGTCACCATACGCAAACATCATACACTCAATTTGCTTACTCATCATTTTTAATGCCCATAATAACTTGGTTGTTCCTAAAACTAATTTGTGATAACACAAATTGGATTTTCCTTTTTTAAAAGTTAACAATTACAAGAAATGTTTCATGTGTCCTCCATTCACCACAATCAATCTTCTTTCGCATTCTTTATTGAAATACTCCATGCTTTTGTCTTATAACTTCACAACCTGCTACAATTTGTTCCCTTAAATCTTCAGTATTGTCAACAGGAGTATGGTAAATCAAAGATTTTAAATATTTCCATACAAACAAATCTAGGGGATTAAGGATTCCTAACAGGCCATGGGATGGGTCCCCTACTTGCTATCCATTTATTACCAAATGCATGATTTAAATATTGCCATACATCCAATCAAAATTGTGGGGCGCACAGTCTTGCTAACATCATATATTGTTTATGAAATAAAGGCTTTATTTTTCCAGCTATTCTGGAAGATCTTGTGTTAAAAAGGTAAGATACATATTCAGACGGTGGATAAAAACAATGGCCCTATGAGATTGTCCCCAACAATACCTACCCAAACATTGTTTGGGTAGGCAACACTTAATGACATAAGCACACTTAATACCTTCTTTCTGATATCTCATGAGAGTTTTCATCGGCACAGAAAATTCGGCAAATAAAATTTTGGGGAAAAACAAAGTGCAATAGGTCTATTTTATTTAAATATACTTACCTAGTTTTATGAAGACAGGTAGAACAATTTAGAAGGTAATAATTATTTCTTAAAATAAAAAATTACGGTATACGATGTGATTTTGGAGCAAATTTTATTCTTGATTTTCTATTTATTTTTACCCACATAACTTTTTCACAGAATTTGGCACATTACATATGGGACACCCTATAAGTACATTTGAGGAACTGCTGTTCTATATTGTCAGCCTTATGTTTAAAGTTGTATAGAGTATAACGTCTTGAGATGATTTTCAAACCTCAGTCAAGTAAGTGACATTATATATCTTCTTCAGGTTAATGAATGCATGGAGATTCCAACCACTCTCACTGAGGTTAACAACAGACTGCAAAGTGTGAAGGCGATTCGGCAGACTTTAGAGCAGGGACAGAACAGGCTTAGGTATGGAGATGTATTAATTTTTGAAATTACAAAAACAGTTAATTTTGTAAAGTAGAATACAATTGTAAGTGTTTTGCCAGTAACATACTGTATTTAAAACAGTGGTAGGAAAGTGAAAGAAAATCAGAGAATAGCTACATAAATTTCCATACAGCAAATAGAGTCTGTAACCAAAATAAATTGATCTAATTCATTTCTTCAGATAATGTAAGCTTGAGTTTTACCATGTACTTTTCTCTCTTCAAAAATAATTTTACAGAAATTGTTTGTCAAAATAAATAGTGTATGTTTTGCCTTTGATAAACAGAAAAAATGTAAAAAATAATACATAAATTAATACATAAACCAAGAATTTGTAGAACTGATAGCATAAAGGTTTGCAATATATGCCATATGAGTAGAAAATTAATAACTGTTTGTTTTGTGTTTTATGTTATTTAGTGTTTTTTTTATACCTTTTGGCATGTTTTGATTGGGAATGATCCAACCCTCGGTTTGTTACTGCCTAACAAGAGGTGGACCCTGTTGTTAGGAAGCATTATCAATTAATAGCCCGATGACAAAATGGCAACTACATCCTGATTCAACTTTTGTGGATTTGATCAGGCGACCTCCAGTTTTAGAGGCGAATACCATAACCAATCAGCCATCCAGCCAGCTTCTTGCCTTAAGATTAGTTTTCATTGTACTATGATGTATCAGATATGCTCTTGAGCTGAAGGAGAGGGTGATACTCAACACAGAGGTCAATGGGGCTGCCAAGATACAAGAAGACACAGACACTCTACAGGCAGAGCTAGAGAAGCTGGTGCTGGATGTTCAGGTATGAGATCATACTTTGGTTAATATTAGTAGTCAGGTTTTTATCAGGCTGCTGACTCTGTATAAACATATTTTTTTGTATTTTATTAAAGAGGGGGAGAATTTATGGTCTTGTTCATTTTGGAAAAATGACTTAGTAAGTTTACTTGAATTAAAGAAATAAAATGTTTTCAACTCAAACAGGAAGTTAGGCAGAAGCTGTCTAACCGAGCTGCACAATTGGAGGAGATTTACAAGGCCAACAAGTTGCTCTGTGATTGGTTGAAGGAGCTAGAGGCTAAGGTGATCTCTGATGACAACAGTGATCTCCTCTACAATGACCTCAGCGAGAAACGGGCCAACTTGGAGAAGTTCCGATCTCTGCTGAGAGAGATTGCCACCCACAGTGAACTGGTTAGTTTACACTTTCTGTTTTATTGTGCTGTGTGTAGTAAAAGGGTGTCTGTAAGAAATTTTATGACTCTTTTTGATACTTTATATTGGTAAAATGTTTTTAAAAGAGCATTAAAAATAGTAGATGTTTTATCAAAGATGTACTTTATTAATTTACTATTTATTATTTAAGGGAGAAAATATGTGTCAGTTCACAGAAACCGTATATTTTACTTATCTGTAGGTGGAAAGAGTTAGAAGTCGACTTGCTGATGATCCAACACTCCCAACCAAAGACTTCCAACCTAATTTGGATGGATACAAGCAACTTCAGGACACGGTGAGAAAACTATTTTGATACTCTTTATGTGAAATATAAAATACTCAAATACTTTAGAATGTGAAAGATAAAATATTATTTATCTATTAGTTGGGAAACATTTTGAGTTCTGAATGATCTCAATATTTTTTAGGAGTCTGCGGTACAATATGATTTGAGCTTATACTGAAGGTCGATATGGTGCAGCTTTATTTTTGGTTCAAATTCAGTAAAGTACAAGACAGAGTTAATATTAGCCTTCATAAAGAACATTTATCCAAATTATTTGGCCTTTCCTTTTTTAGTAAACATTTTTATTTGATAAACAAAAAAACTCATCATATATCAAGGTCACAAAATAGTTCACAAAAAAGACTGGTCTACTTTTGACAACTATTTTTTAACTAAATTCAGACTACATGATCCCTTACAAAAAAATATTGTCAATCACTGGATAAACAAAAGTAAGACCAAGTTCAAGAGGGTAAATGACGAGGCTCAAGGGGCAATAAGACTTGAAAATGAGGAAGTTGAAGATTTTCTGTATAGTATTTAGATTTAGAGTGAGGCAGCCAATAGAGTGAGGTAGAGAGGAATAGTCAATGCCCTATGATCCAGGAGGATTTAAATGGATTAACTAAAGTTAAGTAAGTCAGTTTTAAGTTACTATTACTATTTGAGTAAGAGGAAACACAAAAACTGTCCAATTTGGGGTTCTCAGGACTTTGTTCCAGGGCCCTTATTGTTTCTGACCAATAATAATGACCTAAAGGTCGATAATATCCTAATGTTCTCCAATGTGATGACGCAATCCTCTTGAGTAGAGGGCGAAGTATAGCTGAGTTAGTAGGCAAACAGGAGGTGACTTTTGACCAGGCAAAGTCTTGGTTCCAGTGTAATATGCTCCAACTTAATGAAGCCAAAGCCGTAAGAACCATTTCATCCAGTGGTTTCTGTGATCACTGTCGTCCCTGGTTCTGCCAGTTGGAAATTCTTACCAACCCTTCACACTACATCTTCACACTACAACCTGTTACTTGTGTAAGAGGTTGCCATGATGTAAGGAGCAAGTACAATCTTGATATCCCGAGAGGAAGTTTTATAATTACCTCCAAACGATTTTCTGACATGGCGTTCAGGATGTATAACAGACTTTCTGATAAAATAAAGGTTTTGGAAGAGCCGATTTGAGCAAGTTTTTACTCAATGGATGAAGGAAATGGCATTTTACTCTGTTGAAGAGTTTCTCTCTGAGCCACTCACCTCCTTGCAGACCGCCTATGCCAACTAAGTTCAAGTTTAATGAATTTCAACTTTAAGTTATTTTATTCCTCTTTAATAACTTTAATACGAACAATCCAGGATTACCAAAAGTTCAAGAAGGAAGGTAAAGGTAACAGTAAAGATATGTATTGTGAGTACAGTGATATGTACAGGTGAATAGGAACGTGAGCCTGCTAGAGAGCTATGTGAAGGAGCACGAGGTCTACCACAACACTCACCTGGAGGCCCTGGACTGGGTGCGTAAGACCAGGATAGCTGTGCAGCAGTGTAGTGACTGTCACAGCGAGAAACAAGCCACCGTCGACAAACAGTGGAAGATCAACGACATTGCCAACACGCTGCCTATTGGTAAGTGGGATGCTCATCCTATGTTAAGGGTCATAGGAATGCAAATTATGTGTATCTTATTCAAAGAATAAAATTTATCAAAGTAAATTGTGATAAGACCCTGAGATTTATATTTATGAATATTTAGTACTTGGAAGGTTCAGCTAACCAAGTTGGACACAGTCTTCCAAATACTGAAAAATTAGTTGATTTCAGATTAGTTATAACTTACTTCTCTAAATATGTGATACCTATCTTACTATTGTAAATTCATCCCAAAACGTTTTCAGCTTTTGCTAGTAAACTAAATTATTCAATATGACTTAGATAGGTATAAATAATTAATTTTATTTAATTTTTTCAGATAAAAATTAAAAAATTAAATTGTTTACTCATTTATATGCTGTTGAGAAAAAATTAACCTTAAAATTAATGTTTTAGCCAATTTATTTCTTTTATGAATGTATCTATTTTAAGGATCTTATTTTTTTAATCAATGTGTGTGTGTATTTAGGTGCTGTACTGAAATTACAGACATTTCAATATTATAATACATTTCTAAAAGGTTATTATTTTATTATTATTATTTTAAGTGGGTTATTATTTTAAGTGGATTATTATTACATTACATTAAACACATTGCTTTCCAGGAGAAGCTTTAGTACAGAAGGCAATAGCAGCGAGTAAGTCAGTTTTTACTTCAACACGACCCGAAGGTCAGGAGCCTCTGAGACAAGAAACTAGGCAACTAACAAGCGATTGGGAGAGTCTACGCAATCTAATTACCGACACTCAGCGCACACTCGGCAAGTGTCTGGCCGCTTGGAATGACTTCAACGATGCCAAGGAACGCACCAAAACATGGCTCTCCGAGTTTCAGAAAAAGGTTTGTACATCAATTTTTATCTAGAGGCTTCATCCTTAAAAATTATAAGCTTTAAATGTTTCAATTCTTGAAATTAAGGTGAACATGTGAGATAGAGCTAATCTAATTAAAAAAGCAAATTCCGTAGCAAAGAAAAACTACCTTTTTAAAACAATGGAAACAGCTTATTTTTCCCCACAGGAAGTAGAGATCTGTGAATTTTAATACTAAGTGGTGTACGGGATAAAGTGTAAAGACTAAAATTACTAATGCAATTGTTGTTGTAATCATGGAATTCAAGGCTAGCATCACCAGAATGGGTTCACAAAAAATTATCTAGCTCAGCTAACTCCTCAAAATTGTATAAATTAAATACTAAACCTCAGCTATACAATAAAATAGCTTAAAATATAACAATTTACAGTATCTTTAACATCTTAATAATTGCAGACTACACTCTTAGAGTAGATCCTGCGGAAGAGTGGTCTGTCTTACTTGTTACTGGTCCATATTTTTGTATTCAAATATAGTAATTGGTACAAATAGTGAGTACAGAGTATTTTGACATCACTGTCGTCATCTACATGACAATTATCTCCATCCTGGACAATTATGCTTTAGGTGGATGCAGAGGCAGACGATGGAGACACTAAAACTCCAGAGGACCTCAACCGTTGTCGATTGCTCTTGGAAGAGGTTCAAGCTCAAAAGCCTTCTGTTGAGGAACTCAGTGACCGGTGTGAGGCACTCATGGAACTCAGTGCCTGCCCAGGTGTCAGGGACGAGACAGTACAGTTGCAGAGCGCCTACACCAACCTTCTGACAAGTGTGCAGGGGTGAGTTTTACAGTAATTGTATCATATATAAAAATTTAACTTAAAACACCTGTAGACTCACTGGATTCAAAATTTAAGATTCAAGATCTTTATTGTGAGTATAGATACATGCCTTGCCTTGATACAGAATGTGATATCCTCCAACTGGTCAACATCTACATTTCAAATTTTACAAATTACTGCAAATTACATGATTTTGTATTAATAATATATTTTTTGAAATCAGAATCATTCATTTTCCATAAATCGTCTATTTCATAAAAGGGATGGTTACAAAAAATTGTTTTTATTCAGTTTTAAATTTTGAAAAACTTCTTATTCTTATTGTATGTTTATTCCACAGTTTCGTTCCTAGTGTCAACATTGCCAATGCTTGCCTTTTACAATTATGTTTAAAATCATGTTAATTTTGTCTTATCTCTTGTGTTATGTGAATGGGGAATTTTATTTGTTGACTCTGAATTATTTAATTTAAAATTCAATAATACCTTTAAATAATAGTGCATAGAACAATCAAAATTTTAAGAGCTTTGAATGCACATTTGTTTGAATCTCCCCCCCCCCACCTCAACCCCACAATACCCTTGTACAGGAAAAGGCCCTGTAGTAAAAGAAGTCTGTTAGTATTATTTTGATGTAAAACCTCAGTCCTCTATTCTATACATTATATTTGAGTAATATGCTACTAAAGAGCAAGCCAAACTTAACTTCTCTGAGATAAAAACTGATCACAATCCCACGAGTAGCTAGGGAAGCTATAGTCGACCTGGACAGAGCCCCGCATGCCCAAGCAAGGCTAATTACTGCAGGAGGGCGCCTGGTATCCTGCAGGTACCGTTTGAGACACCATATAAAAGGCCTGGTGCCATCCACCCCTCAGCACGGTCCACATAACACCTTGGGTTGGCCTGTAACAGAGATGAGGAAAGGAGAAAAGAAGGATGGAATGAAGAAAAGGTAGGAGACAGATAGATGAAGAAAGATGATCCATTCATGGGAAAAAGAAGGAGGATGGATCAGCAGGAAAGTCCCAAGCTCAAAAGAAGAGTAGGGAGCTGGGGGGCTGATTGCGATGGACAAGCCACCGGGCGATGGACAAGCCACCGGGCGATGGGATCGCCAACCCCTACGCCAAATCCAAAGCCAAAGCTGTTGGTTTACTCTCCGTTAGCAATATGCTTTACTATCCAATGCCATATGAATCATTCATTAATGTAAACGTATGAAGTAAATATGTGCTGTACAAAATGAACAGCATTATCCTTCACGTTAATAGTTTACGGTTTTTGGGAATTATGTACTGTTATTATTAATTATTAATAATAATAAATTATTATTTTATTATTACTTTATTTTCTGTGTGATTAAAAGTAACGTGTTTATATGTTTGCCAAATAAAATAATCACATGTTTATACATATTAGGTTCATTATAATAATCAGCTGTTGAATATTTAAAGCTTTCACAACGAAGCCAAAATGCTATTTGACTTCACAAAATGGCCAATCTTAAAGTTAACATGTATTTTCTGTTAGGCGTTATGAAGTTCGCCGGGTCAGCTAGTTTTTAATAGTTAACAGTTTTTTAATTGTTTTTAAATAATGGTTTTTTTCTCTATAAATCGTATAGGTCTAATATAAATTATTTTTCAAAATTTTTTTATAGAATTGGTAGAAGTTTTTATAGAATACTTACAGGATGATAATTTTTAGCTGATTGGCTAGATCCTTTTTTTATAAATTAGATTTGCCTTGGATATCTTCAAGTGATTTGGAAATATCCAGTTCCCAACGAAATAGAGTATTGACAATGTTTACTTTTGCTTCTATAAGAGCATGCTTTGTATTCCATTAATGGCGCTTTTATGGTTTCTGTTTTAGTTTCAATCCAACCTACTGAATGACTATGTTGTTTTACTATGTTAGTAATTTCTGTCACATTTGTTGATTACAAATGCATAATATACTTCCTAGAACTTTTAATCCAGAAAACTCATATTTGAATTTGGTATAATTACTTGCTAATATCTGTAGGACTGAAGAATAAAACATGCCTAATTTATTACATATCACAAAAAGGTTTTGTACTTCTTCATTTTTTGTATTGAAAGGAAAAAGTTTATCAATTTTGCAGTTTCTACTAAGATCTGGGTTAATTAAGTACCAAGCATACTGACATTTTCTGAATCTCTAGTTTTATTATTAATGTATTCTTTGTTGGTATTAGTGAAGAGGTTTTTATACATTATCTGAAAAGAGAATTATTAGAGAATTTATTAGAACATTAGAGAAAAGAGAAAAAAGAATTTATTGTTTAAATTCTAGGCTCTGGATTTGTAAATGAATTTTCAGCCATTATTGAATTGAGAAAAACTATAATGTTTTTTGGGCCTGTAGTATTTTTAATTTTCCAACAAATATTTATATTTTTTTCTTCTTTTAAATCTACTTTCTTGAAGTGGACAACTCATATCATGGTAATAAAAAAATATCATGGTGTTAAAAAATTAGTTAAATGTTTCGTATGCATCCTGAGTATCAAAGACAGAATTCCGGCACTCATTGTTCAAGTAATAAGTAACAAATAACTAAGAGGAGCTTACCTTTGCAGCAATAACCTTGAAGATAAAGAAATTCACACATCCATCTTGGAGAAACTAAAATAATATGGCTATAATGTAATATTTATATTTTTGGGGCTGTAGTATTTTTATTTTTTATTCCTATTTTACTTGGAAAAATATGATTTTGGAAAGCACTTTTTTAAGATGACATTTTCAGTTTTACTTAAAATTGAATATATTTTTACCTCAATTGCTTTAACTTCTAATTACAGTAAAGTTCGGTTTATCAGGATCCAAGCCATCCAGATTCCAGATCATCTAAATTGGGGTTTGAAAATAATGATATAAATAACGATTAAGATGTGAATTTTATCTCAAGCTCTTCATAATTTCAGACGCAACCATCGTACCTTGCTGGACACGGCAAGTGTTACTAATGATAAATTTGTAACATGATAAACACACTCTGTAGATATATTGGGGTGTTTCCAGGTGGAGCGCCACAAGCACTTTAGGATAGATGTACAAAGAGCATGCGTGAGTGGTCAATATATGACATTTATATACTGGACTGTCAAAGTATAGGCGTTTCAGGTTACATGTACAGTGGTTATTTGTTTCAGAATTATTTTTATGGTTCTAAAAACATACAGAAACTGTGGTCATGAGTTTGTAAAAGGAAGTAGGCTGTTTTAACGTCAAAAGAGCCTTTTATTTCCTACCTAAAACTAATAGTAATAACTTTTTAATTAAAAAAAAATTAAAAACAAATTTTTAACACATTAAACGCTTGTGATATTTCACTGCTATGTTGTTGTACAAAGGTCTGCAGTCTGCAGCACTAAAATTGCAGGTGTTATTCATGATCTTTGTCTACGCAACGTTGATGTATATAATGAAAATTGTATATTTTCAGTATAGTTTTAGATCAACCGGATCGCTACCCCGCCACATTAATCTGGATAAACTGGACTTTACTGTATTTTGATTATAAAGACTGGTTTTGTTTTTAGTGTTTTGTTTTAGTGCACCTGTACCTGTATACAGTAATATATTTTACACTATAAATAGCGCCAGTGGGAATTGGGTTGTATGGTAATGCAAACATGTCCTGTAATTTCATTTTTCCTTAGGTTGGTTTCAAGAGTGGAAAAGAACTTGTCCGATCACACTGAGTTCCTTAAGGCTAAACAAGAAGTGGAGGACTGGCTGATGAGAGCCCATGGAACTGTCAAGGACTGCATCGGCTCCGGTGACTTGACCTGGGCTCGGGATAAGCTGGACACTATCAAACTGGTGGCCACTCGCATTACTGAAGGTGGGTTAATACAACTGAGATGATACAGTTGTGTGATGTGAAGAAGTTGCAAGGAGGAGTTGTTCGTAGTTGTGTAAAACCGGCCAATGGTATAAAGATTGCAACAAATATTCTTAGTTAGAAATAATGGAAGAAAATAATAGGAGTTATGAAAATTACTCAAATTCATTCTAATGTACTTTTTTGGGGGGGGAGGAGGTAATACTAATGCACACTGCAGAGAACCGGTAGTGTGGGACTTCCCTCATCTCCCCTTCATCTCCTAGGACTAACCTGGAACTGTTTTGCACATTACTTCGGGCTAGACATTTTGGTTATTGCACCACTAGGGCTTTCCTCATAGGGGTGATGAGACGATGATGACACAATTGTCTTTAGCACTGTGTCATCATCGAAAAAGGTCGATCTGATCGACCTTTTTCGCCCGAAGTATGGATTGGACATAGTGCTTAATGCAATTCCAGATATCCTCTCCCTGGAGCATAGCTCCAACAATGTTTTCAGGATGGATTGCTATGCCAATCTCCGCAGAAAGTGACACTCACTGTGCAATCCATCTCAAATTTACTGTCACGGAGTCATCTGACAGTATATTTTCTTACTTTCCACCAGGGAGAAGTAGTTAGGGATGAGAATGTTCACTTGGTGTTCACAAAGCTGAATTTTCCTTGGGTTTTCTTGGACCTGATTGTGTATGAAGCCTCTTAACTGTTCTTTACACACTTTAATAGATGGATATTAATGTCCATATTCTACAATTTCGATAAATAAGGAATAAAGTATAAGGAATTATAAATTCCTTCCTTCCAGTCAATGCAATATCTGAATGACATGCCTTCTAATCCTTTATCTGACAAGTGATGACATGTTCAGGTCAACATCTGATGTCCGGCATGCAGGAAGTGTTTAGCAGAGCCGTCAACACAACACCTAGCGACCAGCAGGACTCTCTGCGAGACTCTATGACAGCATTGCGCAACAGCTGGGACCAACTCAATATGGACCTCAACTGTGTGACAGCTCAGATCAAGGCTCTGGTCGCTCGCTGGGAGGACTTCTATGACTCCAAGGGCAAACTGGAGGCTTGGCTGGGAGAGATTGAGGAGCGACTGGGGGAGAAGCCGAATACAAGAGCTGAGTTGGGCGAAATGAAAACACTTCTGGAGAGGTAATACGTCTAGAATAGTTGCGGAAAACTTACCTGAAGTCTCAATTAGTGGTAAACACTGACACATCCCAAAGTTAGGCTATCCAATATTATTTCATGGAAATTACAAATAAATCTTATGAATTGGATCATCAGTCAGGAAGGGAGTTTTTGCGGCATACAACATATAGATAGAGTATTCATTAAATTAAATTTAAATTGCTTGGAAACTCAGTAGTAAATTAGCTTCCTTCGTAACTAGTTTCATTCTGCACCTAGTTGTCATTTTAAATTAGGTTATTAAATTAACTGCCTTAACAGGTTAACACCAAGGGTAAGGGTAAGGTAATAAGATCAGGGCGTTTTTCATATCCTAGCTATAAATTACCCTTCTAGTAAGAGACCTGTGTACTCAAGGAATTTCCGTTCATTTCTGAACTTCTTGACATTATACACAAACCAAGCTTCACTATAACAAATTGTATCACAGTATGTTTATAAATAAGGAAGTTAGTTGCAATAACATTAAATCTTCCTTAATTTTCAAAAATATCATTCCAAAGAAATGTTGACCATTTAAAGACTTCTTGTGATTTAGGTTTAAACATATCCAAGAGGAGATTGAGTCCCACCGGCCCGACCTTGAGCACTTGTTGGAGGAAAGCGAGGAGTTGAGCCAGAGTGCCAAGAAAGATGACGTCAAGAAGGAAGTGAAAGCCTTGGAGGCCCGCTGGGACAAAATGGATGCTAATTGCAAGGTACTCCATGTGAATAATGCTACCTTAGCAGCTGCAAAAAACCTTATGCAGCTGCATGTTATCAGAGAACTTATTTTGTTATTTAATTTCATTAATAGTTCATCAGTAAAATATCTTGCATCTATACTTTTCCTATCTACGTTGGATACAGGACCAGCGATTTATTTTGTTACCTTTTTTTTTTGGCATTGTTCTTGTAGATTGCTGGTTTTACATCAATGCACTTGGTCATGACTGTGACATCTTCAGGGAATAACAATTCTTCACTATATACACACACTATTATTAATATACTTATATTATTAATTTAGAGTTTATCATTGCACGCAACAGCAACGGTGCGAGGGGGTTTGTGGGCACAGGCATGGGTATATCTCGTCTCTGTATGGATGGGAACTGTCAGTGTCAATGGTTGAGGGTTGGAGTTTTTCGAGTTCTGGAATGTGCAACAATGCCAGTTTTAATGATGGAACACCACTGGCAACTGTCGACAGTTACGGTTCCCACCCCGCAGAGACAAGATGTACACTTGTGCTTGAGTCAGTGCCCTAAACACCCTCACGCAGCCACCACGACCACACGCCATGACAAACTATAAATAGTGTGAGTAATAGAAGGTGAATAGTGAGTTTATTAAGTGTAAATATATTGTAAAACATTTAATTTAGTTATACCCTAAATATGCTACAATTATGGTGAAATGCACTGGAGTGAAATTTACAATTTAATAAGGACAATGGCTATGAAAAGTAAAAAAATAAATTGATCATTATATTGCCTTTGCCTTTGATCGTAGACTTTTATTGGATGGTATTAAAAATTCAAAAATCTCAAATGATTCATGATGAGAATAAAATTGAAGAAATTCCAACTTAAGATGAACTGCTACACCACATTCTTCAATAAATGTTGATTACCTATTCTTTTTCCTAGGTATAGCTACCCTTTGGCTACCTCGACCTTAAGATCTTTTGTAGCACCCTAGATGAAGTAAGTCCCACAACTCTAGTCCCTTGACGAAGCCCAGAAGTTGTGTGACACTCAATTGTTTAAATTCTTCGGGATCCACAAATATCCAACCAAAGAATTTCAGCCTTCTCTGGCTCAGAGCTGGACATTCGAGCTGAAAGTGGGTAGCAGACTCAGCCTCCTCCTCTGATTGAGGAGTCCTCTGAGTCTGATTGAGCGAGTCCAATGATCTTGAGGAATTTTCTTAGTGGGCTATGTCCTGTCAGTAACCCCACCAATAAGCTGATGTCCCCTTTATAGAGCTTAAGTAGCTCCTTCCACTCCTTTCTGTATGGTTCAATCAGCGATTTTGACTGTCGAAGGTCTGGAAGACACTCTCATGCCTTCCTCTTCGTGGCCTTCTCCTAGTTTCGAAGCTTGTCCAGACGCTGGCAGATAGAGACTGGGCAAAATGGTTCGGGCCCTACCAGTAAGGACGTTGATGATTACCTGTTACTAATGGAAGTTTGTTGTAAATATATTGCATTTTGACCCGTAGGTGAAGCGAGATTCAGTAGAGCGAGAGATCCAAGAGCATTCAACATACCAGCAGTCTCTACAAGACACGGAGAAGTGGCTGCTGCAGATCTCCTTCCAGCTGATGGCCCACAACTCTCTTTACATCACCAACCGAGAGCAGACCCAGGAGCAGATCGTACAGCATGACGCACTACTGGCTGAGATACAGAGGTACTAGATCAGAAGCACTAGATCAGTTATATCTAATCTCTTTGCAGTTTTGCATTGAATATCTCAATATTATAATCATAAATATCATCATATGGCTCTAATGCCATTTGATGATGAGTCTATGAATTAAACAAAATCGCTTTTCTGATGAGTATGTGTATGCCGGCAGGTACCAAGCAAAACTGAATGAGCTGAAGGCCAAGGGCCACAGTCAGATGGAGCGGTATCCTGATATCAGTGAGGTGATCGAGCGGCAATTGTCCAACGTGCAGGACAGTTACAACTCATTGCTCCACACTGCTCAACAGATTAAGGTAGACAACCACCACCTCAAACTAACATAAATACTGATCCATTTAAGACTTTTTATTTTATCTATCTAATGTGAAACCAATATTTCAAATTTATTTCATTCAAAAAAGTCCTTTGTAAAATACACAACTCAGCAGTGGTCAATCCAGAACGGCCATACTTGTTTTATTTAAAAACACCTTACTCGCAAAAGGGTTAAGATATAAAAAAAGAGATCTTAATTAAATTCAGGATTAGTTTTAGTTCTAAATTAAGCATAGTTTTATCAAGGAGGTTGTACAAAAAAATTTAAGTTTTTTAAACTTATAGATTAATTTTTCACTTTTAATTTCAAAAATATGAGGTAACCTATTGAATAAAATACATGTTTTAAGGACTTGTGCAGATAATACTTTCAGATAACATGTATATTATTTTTATTTATTTTAATTATTTTTAATTATTATTTTTACTTTCTCCCCTTATACGTAGTATATGGAGAAAGTATTGTTTTCGTCAAAATTTTCGAATTTGAGTTGAGGGTGGATATATCCGTTTTGGGGTCCCCTGAATCCAAAAAAGTTGGTTTTGGAGTGATGTCTGTCCGTCCGTGTGTGTGTGTGTGTGTGTGTGTGTGTGTGTCTGGATGTGTACAGTGCCACAGCCTACCCCGTTTGTCCAATTTAGATGAAATTTGGCATGTATGTATATATTCACGGTATCTCCAGGCGTTTTTTTCATTTTTTTGAATTTTTGATTTTTAAGGGTAGTTCACCCCTAAAAGCCCTTAAAAAACGTGAAAAATCCAAATTTCTCAAAAACGGCTCTAACGATTTTGATTAAAATTTGACAGTTTATAGTGTACAGAGTACTAAATAATTTGACACCACCCGCATATCTGTAAAAATGACGGTTCAAAAGTTATGGGCTTTTAAATGTCTAAAAAACAAATTTTTAAATTTTCAGCGAAAACAATAAAAGTAAAGAATAACTTGACTGGCACCATTAAAACCAGCTTAAAAAACTAAACAAATTAGTATTTTGAATTATTTGTCTACGACTAACGGTTCCAGAGAAAAGTTAAATTTACTGTCCACGATAAACGCAGTACGTTGTCTGAAAGCGCCCAATGTTATTCTTATGGAGAATATAAAAAAATCAATTTCTTCCTTACTTTCCAACCGTTTTCCATGAAACTTGGTATGAAGCGTAAGGTCAAATCACCGAACAAAACCAGCTCAAAAAAGCTTGGTGTTACGGGGGGGGGGTTGTCCCCCCATACAATTTGAACAATTAATTTAACTTTGTCTCTCGTGTTTTTATTTTTAGAAATTGGATGATTATTTTTGAAACAATAAATTATTAAATGATATTTAGATTAACTTTGTAGAACATGATATTTTTATTACAGATTGTCTTTTTATAATTTACTTAAGGGAGAAAGTATGTGTCAGTTCACTGGTACCGTTTATTTTATTATGTTTATTATTATTTAATTGTGCTTAAATATTATTGCAAAGATTCATGGTGATGTAGAGCTTAAATGCTAATGGCAAAGACCAATTATGGGAGTGTCGAAAGTGACAGACTGTGGAGTGTGCAAGTTCCTAGACTTTGGTATCATACAGTGTCTAACATATTTATTAGGCATCATTATGTTGTAGTGAATAATAAACTGTAAAGCCAGATTTCACAATACTAAACCTATGTCAAAGAACATATAGAATGTAAAAAGAAGTTGAAAGTTGTGGTGGTGTGGGCAGGCACGCCTGGTGGACTCTCTGGCCAAGTTCCAGCAGTATGAGGAGACGCTGGAGAGCATCATGACCAGCCTGGATGAGTGTGAACCTCTGGTGACGCAGGGCGTAGACGAGGGACTTACCCTGGCCGAGGCACAGAACCAGCTCGAGCAAGCAAGGGTAAATATATCAGTTGTTGTTGATAAACAACAATGTATTAATATTTTGGTTTCATTTAAAGAAACAACAAACAACATGGTTTTTACTTCTTTAGATTTGTTTCTTTAATATAGTTGTAGATGTATAAAATGCAACTCTTTTTAAATGTTATTGGCTATGCAAAATTCTTGTTATTTTTATGATGAGTACTATCTAGGAGCAGAATCTCTGTTTTGTTTAGGGGTCTGCGGTGCACCTAAAAAATTGGTACGGTACGGTTCCAGCCTTGTACCGAACCTCGGTACGGTACAAGAATTTTTTCTGTACAAGTTCGGTACGGTACAAATAAGGAGAAATTAAGTCACTATCCAGCCTAGGTTGCCATCAAATATAACTATGGAACATCTCGTGCCGAAAACATTGAATAAAACCCGCCGACCGTTAAAGGCTTTATACTCTACAAGTAATATAGAATTACAACACTGCCCAGATGTATGACAAATACTGAACGTAAGACCGACTCATAGCGTGTTGGTGAATGATCATTTAAAATAAAACTATTTCACCAGGACTTCAGGAAAATCGGGCAACCAGCCATCTCCCTGCCGGCTCTAAATTATTGTGCATTCCCGGCTTATTATCACAGTGAAAACCTTTTAAACTGTGATTCATGATTCTTTAAATTGATTCGTTCTTTATCCTCTGACAGCCCGTTGCCGATGTTAAATGACCAATACAGAACTGTGATTTGCCGTATTGATCTCGCTCTTTCGGGATTTTCACTCAAATAAAATAAAAAATCATAATGTTAAGGATATAATTGAATAAAGGAAATAAATAACTTTTATTTTTTTAACAATATGTTCTGTATTTCCTCCTTAGTGGAACCCCTCAAATCTGAACTAATTGGGACTGTTCTTCCAGGGAAATAAATATTACGCACTTATTTCGTCACTGTATTCGCGCGATAACCGACGGGTTATACAGGCTGTGCATTCATAAGGGCAGTGACCTTGACGGGTCGAGCCTGTGCTAAAAATAAACCACTCCCCCTACCCTTACTAACAAGATGCGTGTCGCCCCTGTCTACGGTCTGTGTCTAGTTTAGTGAGCGTTTACCTGCTGATAATTTTATTGCATATCTATAACAACCGACGTGGCTTGGAATTACGGTCGTGTGAAGATTTTCTTCATTTCAACAGTTAAAGGATTGATTTTATAATTACGAAGTAATTCAATGGTTAAAGAAAATAGACTTTAAGTGAAAACCCCTTACTTTGTCTTACTTTACCTTAAACCTTGAAAAATAAGCTTATGTGATTAATTTTTTTTTATTTCCAGGTGTTTCTTTTTTTGATTTCCCGAGAACATGTTCAGATATGAGGGTTTCCACTGTAATTTTAAAATATTAACCACTTTATACTAAAATAACTATTTTAGTCTAAAAAGCCCTTTGACATTCTATGAAAATGTTTGATTTAATTTGAACAATTATTGTGTTTGGTTGAATTAAAAATAATAAACCAGGACAATATAAAACATAGGTCTTGGGGGGTATTGAATCAGTATATTTTCTGTATTTTTTGTTCTGCATTAAAATACATTATAGTTTTTTATTTTGTTTGCTCATCCTTAGTTTCATATAGACTTGAGAAGATTATTTCCTCTTATTAATTAGTTACAACATAAATTATAATGTTTAAATAATTATTAATATGTTTAATGTGATATGTTTTTTAAAGAATGGATTTAAAAATCATATTACAGTTTGAAAATTAGTAAAGTAAAATATTTCTTTTGACATTGTATATCCTTTTTTAAACTCCTTTCTCAATGTTTTCACTAATTAAGTTCTGGAAAATACTTATGAATAAAAGGATGAGATCAGTCAATGTTACTAGCGGCATTATTCTTGTGTACTGTACCGTACCGAATTTGTACCGAGAACCGAGGTACAACAATTTGTACCGTACCGGCCTCATAATTTCCTGTACCGCAGACCACTAGTTTTGTTAAATTAACTTTAGAGAAGTGTGAAGTAGCGATAGTGATATTTTGTTCCAAATCAGGTGGCTAAAGTTTGGATCCAATAAGATTTCTGAATCCTGGAAAATAATGGATTTCTTGTTAAACTAATTTTGGAGGTCTAATGTTATTCTTATGGAGATAAGGAAAAACAATATTTCACTTATCAATGCATACTTTTAGATGAAAATTTATATTTATCTTAATGTGATTGAGATTCATCCATTTTTGCCTAAAAAATTATAGTTTCATGGCAGCTAACCTGCATACTGTTTTCTGATGCTAATCATATAGAGAAGAGGCAAACTCTTTAATTTATGGACAGATGTTGATGAAACTTGGTATGAATATTCAAAATAAATATTGTTTGCGCTAGAAACACCTGCTTTCAGTGTTCCTCACAGCAGCAGACCTGCATACTCTTTCCCATGTTATTTTATGGAGAATAGGCGAATAACTCTCATATTTATCGACAGATAATTATAAAACTTGTCATATACTGTTTTAATTATTATTATTATTATGTTATTGATTTGGAAAGTTATTGAGTATGCAGCTATGCTGCGATGAGGCTATTTAATACTGAAAGCGTTATTACGTGTTCAAAAAGCATTTCTAGGTTATGTTTTAAAATCCTAACAAATAAGTAAACTACCTACAGTCCCGATTGGTTTAGATTTTCGACCCTCTACTGTACTTATAAAAACATAAAAACATGCCAGCTATAGTAATAGAAAATTTCTTTTCATAGAAAATTTTCTTTTACACTAAATTTAGATTTACCTTAAGGTTGAACTTTATACACCCTTCAATCGCCCATAACTCACAAAATGTATAAAATATCTTTTGGTAAAGGAAATCATTTAGACCCTTTCAAACAAAATGTTTAGCTTAGTAAAGTACTATTATACAAACAATTAATAGACAAGTCCATCAAAAGTATTATTGTTTCATATTCTTTTTGCACATAGTACAGATAGTATTATTAGTCGCAGGTTTGACGCTACTAACCATTCTATAAAGGTTGGGCTTGCTCTCTCCATTATGCTTGTCTGCAAAATTTTTAGCTGAAATAAACTTATTAAGTCACCTGATTGAAAAAATAGATATTTTATGCCTTAAAAGTTATAAAGTTAAAAGTTATAAAAGCCACGAGCACAGACCAATGGCACCATCTGTATTTCAGTATATACTAAAATCAATAGGTAAATCAAAAGATCAAAGCTATAAAATTAAAATTTAAGGTTGAGAACAAAATTAATTAAAATATGTTACGTAAAATCAATAAAATAGAATTAGTTCATTGTGAAACCTTAAAAAAAGGAAAGAAAATTTTAATTCATAATACTTAAAACATCTGTAATTGAATTATAAAACTAGGATAATCCTTTTAATCAGCCCATGAATTAATTTAGTAGGCCTAGCCTGTAACATCAACTGTACAAACCATTAACAAGTAAATCATGTCACCAGGTAGTTCACAACCGACTGCAAGGAGAGAAGACACGGCTAGCCGTAGCAGTACAGGCATGTGAGGCGGCAGCTGCCTGTATCTCTCGCCCATCCTCTCCCCAGGACCCAGCCCACGCCCCCATACCTGACAAAGAGATCGCGGTCAGGGTCCGCCTTGAGGATCTCATCGATCAGGTATTTTCATTACCATAACTGTCAAACATTTGCATTTTAGGTTGTCTCATATAAGTTTGCACTTTTTAATTTACTGCAATTAAAAATATACTGTGATAACAATTAAGTTCATTAAATATTGACATAAATAAGCATATAACTTGTTTGATTAAACTAAGGTTAATAAATTTTGGAAGTTGATATTTATTTCATTTTGCTGTGATTTTTGATACTAATTTATATAGATATTAGTTTGGTTTATGTCCTATAACAATTTTTTTTTAACGATCCATGAAAAAATTATTATTGTAAATAGGTATTTTCATTTATTATTTTTTTGTTCATGTTTTTTGTAGATTAAAACATTGTGCTTT
The DNA here is from genome assembly GCA_023375725.1 of Nephotettix cincticeps. Classification (NCBI taxonomy): domain Eukaryota; kingdom Metazoa; phylum Arthropoda; class Insecta; order Hemiptera; family Cicadellidae; genus Nephotettix; species Nephotettix cincticeps. Next base: position 106,478,807 of record CM041791.1, read on the forward strand.
TTGTGGTCTTTATAGCTCTTGAATAGATGCATTTATAATTTTATCGTTAAAGCTTTCACTTAGAATAGTACCCTTTAGTTTGGCTTCAAAACTTTGTATATTTTGGCAACTTAGTTTTCAGTTATAATTTTATTATTATTATTAATTTAACAATATAAATTAGAAACTTATTTCAAATCACTGTTAATTTTTCTCAACAAAATAATGTTGTCCATTATACAATGTCTAATTCAGTACCAGTATCTACTAACAAAGTTTTAAAATAAAATCAGTTTTTACTTTGTACAGTGTGTAGAATCATTTATTAACAGCATGCTCTTTTGTCTTTTACTTTGTGTTTACATTTTCGTTTTGCATGGTGTTCTGAATGTTAGAGTGAAGTAAAGGACGACGAACCACATACAATACGGCTGCAGAGGCTGCTCAAAAGGTTGAGGGATGAGGGATTCCTTGACAAAATTAACATTGAAATTGACAAGGTAAGTTGTTAGTAAAATTAGATGTCCTTACAGTTTTATTTACACAGGAGCCTATGGATTACTGCTTTGAAAGTCCCATCATTAAGTTAGATTATGTTAAGCTTAAGTAAGTTTATCTTTAATATAAAATTTTTAAAGACATTTATTTTGTATTTATGTTCCATGAAATATTTTCGTATCTTTGATTTCTATGGCTGATGTTTGGATAAGTAATAGTATTACTGTTATTGTTATTTTAATTATCATTGTGTTGTATGCATTACAATTTAAAGTTTGAAAATTTCTCTTGATAAGTATTTGGTTTTCTTTAGGCTCAAGTTCGCTTATCAGCGCTTACTGGTGCTGTCTCAGAGCTAGAAGAAAATGAGCGACAGCTTGCTTCCTTAGGGCAGTGGGTGGCTGACCAAAGAACTCAGGTGGGAGAATATTAACTACATTTTAATATTTATTAAAATATATCTAGTCTATTACCTGTTAACTGCAATCTATATGGTCAGAGCTGTTTCTCTCTCTCATTACTTAATTGTTAAAAGTTATTTAAGTGTTTTAGTTGTGTTCCTAAGTTAGTTTTCTAATAGTTTGTTTCATTAAAACCTGCAAAATAGGTGGTTTTAAGTAAAAGAGTCATGCTGTGATATAATACTAAACGCAACAGCACAATTTTTACTACAACTAGGTTAAAAAAAATATACTTCACTTTAACCAGTATTATTATTTGACCATGACCTATATGAAACCAATATTACGAGTCTAGAGCTAAACGTCCTATTGCGTTCTAGGTAATGTAGTGAAGAGGTTAAGGGAATAGTAAAATTTATGAATATTTTTGGAGTATTTTTCCGATGGCAAAATTCATCCTCAGGTGACAGAATGGAGGGCTAAGCCAGCCAAGTTGAAGGCGGACACAGCTCGCTCAGACATGGCAGCAATGCAGGAACTGTTGGCAAACCTGAGTGACAAGAAAGTAAAGCTGACAACGGAGATGGCAGGAACTCCACCAGAGATGGAGGCACAGCTGGACAGCTTGGAGGAGCTGGTGAGAGAACACATATTATATTAAAAGTCAACTCAAAGTACTCTTGGGTTCACCCACTGACACCCAAAAATGTGCGATGAGTTTGATTATTTTCAAAATAATGTAATACTTGTCTCAGTTTGTTTAAGTCTTAAAAATTTCAGTTTTTAAATTATTCAAACTACGAATGAATTTTCATTATTTATATGTTACCGATATATTATATTTAACAAAATGGGCTTACTGTTTTGTTACTTTCTTAGGAAAATTTTAGTATTATGAATGAGATATTTCATTGTTATTTGTTAAATACTAAGCCAACTTTGTGAATTACTCTTTAATATATTTTAAAACAATAAAAATTCTTGTATCTTATTTAAAATATTTGTTGAATATGCTGCTTTTACTATACGAAACCTATGTTTTAGCTAATTGAAACACTGGCCAAGAAGCAGGGAGAACAGGCTTTAATAGATGAGTACCGTAGCACTCTGGCTGGTACTCAAACATATCTTGATTCTCTGGCTAAGAAAGTGGATTCTACAGAGAAGGGCAGCGGTCTGGACTGTCAGCACAAACTTGCCGTCTTAACAGAGGTCATTATAGTTTTTATCACCAATTTGTTGGTCAAACTTTTGTCTTGATTTGTTTATTACCAACGCCAGTGGTATTTGTAATGATTTGTTAGAGAATGGCCCTACCAAAAAATATTCTTCATATTCTTGCTACTACTTAACCTGTTGTTAAATAAGTCAATAATTTTTATCCCAATAACAAACCGTGGATGCGTCCAGTAGCAAACCAGCAACCCTTGCATTAGGAGGTAAATATGTTGCCACTGAGCTTTCCAGCCATTATAAAATAAAAATCTTGTTTTAATTTATTTTATTATATTTTAATTTATTACAAAAATAGGATAAATACGTCTTTTTGACAGTTCTACCATAAACACTTGAAAATGTCTTCATTAAGGCAGAACATATAGTGTGGATCCATCATTTCTACAGTTTAACTTTTACCGAAGAAGAATGTTTTTTTCTTTTCAATACATTATACAGTGGAACCTCTCAAAACTCGATTCCTGAAAAATCGACATTCCGTAAAACTTGACAGGGCTGGTGAGTTAATATTTGTTGTACACCACCCGTAAAGTAAACCAGTACATAGGCCGCTCGATAGCACTAGAAACTCAGATTATGTTTTTGGGCTTTCAAAAGTTGTTCATCGCACTGAACCCTTTACCTGCCTAGCTGGGGCGGGCTTTTGTTTGCACACGTTCAGAGTTTCCTGTGGCTCACTTTCCTTTTTGTGAGGCCATGCGTTGATATTATAGTGGCTGTGATGATGGCAACCATTACGCAGGCGTTGTTTTTGCCATTAAAAAGAAATTGGCAGATTCTATAATTACTTTTAACTTTAACCCTATAAGTGAGAGAGTATGCTATGTGCGGTTGAAAGGAAAGTTCAGAAATATATCGTTAATATGCTTTTATGCCCCAACAGAAGATTCTGATGATGATACCAAAGACCTTTTTTATGATAACCTTGACCAGATTATCATGTCACTGCCCAGCTACGACATGAAGATACTCATGGGGGATGCTAACGCAAAGGTTGGAAATGAACCGTGTTGGAAGCAATACACAGGATGTAATAGTCTTCATGATAACACCAATGATAACGGCATGAGACTAATAAGCTTTGCGAGCACAAAAAATCTAAAAATAATGTCTACAAGCTTTCCGCATAAAAAAATACAGCGATTCGAATGACGACCACAGATGACGACCACAGATGACGAAATTACGCAATTCATATCCAATCGGAATGTAAGAACGTCATTGGGCGGTCCGAGGATGCGGTATGATTATTCGATTCTTCAACTACGCATTTAAGTAACCGTAAGTTCAATACGATATTGCATTTTGAAATACAAAGCATAACGTCATCGATAGTTGCAACGAGTATCAGATTGCGGTTTGATATTGTTCCATATAAAATTTCATTTCGGCTACGAAAAAACTTGAATAATTGTTGATTTAATGTTACTGGTAACAAACGATCATAATAGCTCGTTTTGTGACGGGGTTTCCGGCAAAAATAATACTACTTCATTCTGATCGTCTACGTAGACGATCAATTGTTTAGTTATCGCATTCTAAACTACTCCGGGTTTGAGCAATACGATAAAGTGTTGCCAAATTTACATTTGGCTTATTTCGTCGTTCAGTGTTCACATAACCAACGAATTTTCCACTTGTTTTCAATCTACATTTAATCTTTGTTAAATGAATTTAAGCGTTATTAGTTTTACATTTTTAGATAATTTTAAGATGAATAACTAACTAGATTACGACGAGGTACCATAATTTCACGGGTTTCAATATTGTTACACAGCCGATCGGGGTATTTTATCTGCCAAATATTCCAACTCAGCGCCTGCGCACAGGCCTTTGTTTGATAGCTGCACTGTCGACTCACTGTTACTGCCCTTGCCGATACGCAGATAGCCGATGGCATCGAGCCAACGGCGTCTGTCAAATCTTAATTCTTTGTTAATGGTGATTTGTTTTCATCATTGTAATAAATAAAATAATTGAATCGTGAAATAAAATTGAGAATTAGTTGATTATTAGTAGAATGAATTGATGAATTAGTAGAAAGTGGATGTCATTTAATGGCGAATTATAAGGTTTCTGTTGATTTAATTTGTGAATTACGCCACATTAAAATTTGTTACTGGTAATTGTTATTTTGTAAATTTGTATTTATTGATTCAATTCAATTCAAAACATCTTTATTCGTGTGTAACATGGATATACATGAATAGTGTCACAAACAACAAAATGATTCCAACTAAGAAAAAAAAACAAGAATTAAATTTTGCTTAAAACTAGGTTACAGCTCCTCTAAAGAGTAAATAGCTTTGTTGATAAGGTATTGCTTTAATTTATTTTTGAATTTGTTATATGAGACTACTTCTGTTATGGACTTAGGAATTTTGTTGTAAAATTGTGAACCCGCATATTTAGGTTTATTTTTCAAAATCTCTAATTTATGGGAGCTTAAAGAGAGGGATCCCCGAGTTCTGGTATTATGATCATGATTATCACCGACGAACTCCAATTCATTAAATTTCTTTTTTACATACAAAACAGTTTCAAAAACATATATTCCATAGACAGTCATGATGTTTTCTGATTTAAAATATTCTTTAACTGAAGTTTGTGGTTCTAGATTACAAATTATTCTTAAGGCTTTTTTTTGCATAATCAAAATAGAATTTAAATTATTTTTAGTGGTGGCACCATACAGTGAAATTCCAAAGGAAATCAATGAATGAATATAAGAGAAATAAACAATTTTGAGTGTTTCCTTATCACAATAATGTTTTAACCGAATTAAAGCATAGAGACCAGAAGAGGTTTTAGTGAGTAATTTTTCAACATGGCGATTCCACTTGAGAGTGTTCTCTATTTCTAATCCTAAAAATTTAATGCAGTTTTTAACTTCAATTTGTTTGTCAAGGACATTAATATATGGTAGGGTAGTGTTTTGAGAAGCTCGGTTTTGAAAATACATAATATTAGTTTTTTCAACATTTAAAAGCAAATTATTGGAAATAAAAAAGTTGTTTAATATAGTTAGGCCTGACTTGATTCTAATATCTAACTCAGAAAATGTTGAAGCTGTCACTTTTAAATTAGTGTCATCAGCATACTGGCATAATTTACTTAAATCACTAAGCAGGGGGAAGTCTTTGAAGTAGCAAATAAATAATAAAGGGCCTAAGATGGATCCCTGAGGCACACCAAATTTAACTGTTGTAGTTGAAGAACGATAAGGAATTTTATAGTTTTTGGTATTGTGATGGAATAAACTTATTATTATTATTAATTTTAAACGCAGTGAAGTAAAAATGTTAGTTTTGTTGTTTATCCTATGAAGAATTTATAATTTTTTATGTAAGTTTACCATTTAATAGTTTTGATAACATTTTATTGATTTTTTCCTAATTTATTCTTAGATAAGTCTGATTTCACTTTTTTATTGCGAGTATTCGAATCCGAAAACTATCCGATCCGAATCTGAGCTATCCGATCCGAAAAAATAATTCACTATCCGCACACCTCTACCTAGAAGAGACTCTTAAAGAGACTGGAAAACTTAATTCTGGAGTTCTACTTGGACGGAAAATCAATATTTTAGCATTTGCTGATGATATAGCTTTAGTAGCTGAAGATTATGATAGTTTGAAATCCCTGGCGGAATCACTTTTAAAACATGCAGAGAAAGTAGGACTTAAAGTAAGTGAAGAAAAAACCAAATACTTATTTGTTAGTAGAAGTCCAGATATTCAAAGAAACACCTTGACGGTTAACGGTTATTCCTTCCAAAGATGCCAAGACTTCAAATACCTGGGTGTAACCATAGACGAAAAGAATAATGAAGAGACCGAAATTAAAATTAGACTACTGCAGGGGAATAAATGCTATTGGGCCCTTCAGAAACTTATCAAGAGTAAGATACTCTCTAAAAATACTAAATTAAGGCTGTACAAGAGTATGATTCTCCCTATAGTATTATTTGGATCTGAGATCTGGTCACTTACAAAGAAATCGGAAAAGAAACTTATAGTGTTTCAGTAAGATACTCTCTAAAAATACTAAATTAAGGCTGTACAAGAGTATGATTCTCCCTATAGTATTATTTGGATCTGAGATCTGGTCACTTACAAAGAAATCGGAAAAGAAACTTATAGTGTTTGAGAACAAAGTCCTTCGTTCAATACTTGGACCAGTTTATGATCAAGGTACATGGAGGATAAGGACCAACAGGGAATTAAGAACTCTCTATCAAGATCCTGACATCATTGCTCTAATCAAAAGCAGAAGACTGAGATGGGCAGGTCACGTTAATAGAAGGGAGCTGGACTCCACATTAAGAATAGCTTTAGAGCATCTTCCACGAGGCAAACGACCACTGGGGCGCCCAAGACTAAGGTGGTGGGATCAGGTGCAGAAGGACATGCAGAAGCTTGATGTTGCACCAGACCTCATGCAGGATCGAGACGGATGGCGTGCGGCTGTTGGCGAGGCCAAAAACCTTTTACGGTTTGAGTGGCCACATAGGTAAGGTAAGGTATGCGTTGACCTGGGATTCCTAGGCATGTCATAAACTTATAAACTCATAAATGTTGATATAACTGTATTATTGCATATAATAGATCAGTAAATATACCATTTTAATACTCTTAATAAGTGTTTTTATTTAACCCTTAGTTATTTTTATGTAAATTCCCTAAAACTCAACAATGTTTAAGTTAATATTGTGTCAAGTTTGAGAGGTTCTTCTGTATAATATCATTTTATACCAAAATCATATCATTAAAAACTTTGGGTCAGTGTCATAAATACTGATAGCTTTCCTTATATGTTTAGAGTGTCATATATGAGTGTGTTTGCTGTCAGGTTGGAGCTGAGCTTCAGGAGAGTGCCTCGCCCAAGCTGGAGAAGGTCAAGACACTGGCCAATAATGTGATTGCTGTCGTCAGCAACCTTGACTCCCAGCAGATTGAGGACCAGGTATGGCCGAGCGACATACAGAATAATACAATATGAGACATGAGAATAATACAAGCTTATTCTCTATCAAACACAAGTGTTATGGGAGGGAAGCCCACAGTTTACTGTAAATATGAATATATAGTTTACAAAAATGCAAAAGTTAAAAGGTTTAAAGTTAAAAAAGTATGTGTTTATCTCCAAACTATATTCACATGTTAATTTAATGATCACGGTCCACAACACAGAATGGATATGTGTATTTTTAGTGAAGTTTAGCTCTCTATATTTTTTGGTAGGATATTATGTATATGAATCAGGTATATTTGAGGAATGAGATAAGTAATGATTAGCTTTTTTACCGATAGACTAAACAAGTTTTGGTGAAAATCATTAAAGTTGTATGTGTTGCAAGTGAAGTCTTCTTCTAGTATTTACACCAGAGGAATTTCACTCAATTCAAGATTACTTATATAACGAAATGTGTTCACAAGAAATATATTACCTTGTGAAGAAGTTATGTGCGTCTAGATATGTATCTGTACGTGTATCACTGAATTTAAATAAATGACCTATAAAAATGAAGCCCAAGGTAACCTTTAATCTTGCACTCTAGCTAGTTTTTTACTTTACATTCAAGGTGAAGGCAGTTGAACGGCGATACAATGACATCGCCAAGAGAGTGCAGCGCAAGGCTCAGGTGCTGGCAACTACTCACAAAGGTCTGGAGGGTGCCCAGGCAGAGATTGGACAAGCAAGGGAGTGGGTCAAGGAAAAAATGACATTCGTCACATCTCCTCCGCCTCTGGGCTACGAGAACAAGGCCACAGAGGAGCGCCAGCAACTGCTCAAGGTATTTTAAGAAATTTTGGTAATCTTAAATATCTCTTGGTAATCTTAAATATCTCTTGGTAATCTTAAATATCTCTTGGTAATCTTATCTTGGTAGTCTTGAGGAAGAAAGTATGGGAAAAGTAGGATACGAACCGTGTCCATAACATAACCCTTGAGGAAGATGTGAAGATAAATTAACTACTTCAGGTTATGGCTTTAACTACTGGCACTTTAACTACTTATGGCTAACTACTCCTATTTATGTTTAAGAATAAATAACCCAGGGAAGTATGTCTGCCATTTTTTCTTTAATATTCAAACTGTATCTTATTCTTTTCACGCTTGCTTGTAGTTAAAAAATAATTAGTAGTAAAAAAATGAGTACTATAAAAATAGCATTTATTTTTCTTATTAGTTTTATTGTTTAGTGTATTATTATTTTTAATTTTTATTAAAGGTTCACATTTCATGAAAATGAATTTGTTCATGTGCATAAGTTAATAGCGACCCATTCAGGAATATTTTATTCCTATACCTTTGCCTAATACAAACACAGTTAGCATTATTTCTCAACCACTTTCAAGATGGTTAAAAAATCTATTTAAATTAATAAATTTAAAGTTTTTTGTACCTTACTTGAATTATGAAGTTTAAAAAAAACCCTGAATCATATAACCTGTGTACAAAAGATCAACTTACCGGATGGAGTTATCAGTAAAATCTTTATAAATTGACATTTTTTCAGGTTTTGTTGAAAGAAGCTGAAGGCAAGCAGTTACTAGTGGAATCAGTAGACAAGAGACTACAAGCCTTGACAAATGAACTAGAGCCTAGTGAAGTCCAGCAGGTAGAAAACAGTCTTCATATGCTCGAGACAGAGGTTTGTATTTCTCTCATCATTTTACAATAATACAATACAATACAATACAAATATGCTTTATTTTCAAAATACATCAAGTATTGAAATGGCGTCAGCTGGATGGTAAAAAAAATGTTTATCGTCTTCTTTCCATGAACTCAGTCAATGTATAGAATGGATTGTTGATCAGCCATTCTGTTAGAGCAGTCTTCATTCTTCTCCCGGTGTGGCATCTCAGTTCTTCTGGCAGTAGGTTGTGCAGCTTCATGCCCATGTAGGATGGTTTCTTTTCATATTGGGTGAGATGGTGAGCTGGGAGACAGTATCTTGTACCATGTCGAGTATTGTATCCATGGAACTGTCTATTTTGTGTAAATGTTTTCCCATTGGCATACAGGATGACTTCTTTTATATAGAGATTTATTAATGTCATAATCTTCAGAGTCTTGAAAGCTTCTCTACAACTTTCTCTGAAATTTAGCTCAGCTAAGGCTCTTACAGCCCTCTTTTGCAGTATAAAAACTCTCTGAAGATTTCTTGCCGAAGTTCCTCCCCAAACAATGAGGCCATACCTGAGATGTGTTTCAAACAGAGAATGGTAGGCTATTTTTGAAGTAGAAAGGTTGCTAACGGATTTTGTACGTTTAATCACATAAAGTGATGAATTGAGTTTAGGAAGGAGGTTATCTATATGCTGTGACCAGGTAAGACCTTCATCTACTAGGATTCCTAGATACTTAGCCTGGGTATTTCTTTCTACATGAGGTATTGTTGGTACATCTTCACATCTTCTCCCATAAGCCAGTTGGCTTGTTTTCCCTGGATTTACCACCAAGTCATTAGAGTGGCAATATTGGTATGCCATGTTCAGTGCTGTGAAAGATTTTACATCTAGATCATTGTTTCCGCTTAAAAGCAAGGTGATGTCATCAGCATACATCGATAGCATACAAGAGTTTCCCAGGTATTCTGATATGTCATTTGTGAAGAGTATAAACAATATTGGTCCTAATATAGATCCCTGTGGTACTCCCCGATTCAGAGCCATAGGTTTTGATCTAGTTCTTTCTGTAACTCCATTTTTTTTTTACTTTTTTTTCTGATTTAATTGCATAGCTGTTAATTTTCTCATTTCTGCTTTTACTTTTAAATTTCAAATTGTTTATCATGTGTGATTCTTCTATTTTTGCCTTGCAGCTTTTGTCTGAGTGTAATAAATATGAAATATTCAAGAGCTTTTAACGAAATACAAAAATTCCATTTTATTCTTTGAGGTGATTTCACTTGCTATTGATATATACTTATTCCTCCTGGCTATTGATCAGGTGGGAGAACTCAGTAAAGGCTTGCGAGGAGAGATCGAAAAAGTGGGCAATGCTGCGGCTCAGCGGAAGCAGTTTGAGGCCAAGTTGGCCACAGTGCAATCGGCTTTGCGAGATTTAGCATCTGAAGATCTAGAACCAATAAAGGAACAACCACTGACAGCGTCTGGGGTTGAAAAGGAACTGGATCATTTCAAGGTACATCTATGCAAGTATATTTCTCCTTAGTATTAACAACACATGCATTCATCGTTATTTAATATAGTTATAGCTTTATCTATAAAAGAGGATATTTGTATATATATTCGTATATATATATATATATAAAAGTAAGTTTCGTGTAACCTTCTGGCCAAGGTCTGATGTTAGAGTTTTCAGGTCGCACTACTGCCTCTAACGTGACCTAACGACTACTTATGTAGCCGGGACCAACGGCTTAACGTGCCTTCCGAAGTTATATATATATATATATTTGTATGTTTGAAGTTTATGAGCTCAGACAACCTTTGACAAATAGCCAGGAAAAGTGGTACACTTAGGTAAAATTTCAGGGAGGAGGTTTATGGATCATCAATTTTGTTGAAGCTCAATTGGGTTGCTCCCTAGAAGCCCAAAAAGGATACCATACTATGGAACCAGAAATTGTTTACATTATAACTATTTTCTTTTCAACATCTGATTGTTTTACTGTATCTGTTAGTTGAAGATATACTCATTTTGGTTCTCAAACTCTCTTAAAGAAAACTGTATCTTTTTTTGTCGTTCCTTTGACTTATCTTATTAATATGTGTTTGTTTCATGGCCATTTTCCTGATATATTAAAACTTTCTGTAGTGCAACCTTATTTTTAAAAAAGGCAGTTTTAACGAAGTTAGTAATTATCGCCCAATTGCAATTGTGCCTATTTTGTCCAAAGTTTTGGAGTTTGTAATTGGTATGCAGCTCACTGTTTTTCTAGAAAGTAATCATATATTAAGTAAAAGTCAATTTGGCTTTAAAAAAGGCCTCTCAACCACAAATGCCATCATTCAGCTGGTTAATTCCATTTTAGATGCGTTTGAGCATAAAAGCTTTGCTTCAGAAACGTTTTTTGACATGAGCAAAGGATTTGACAAGGTGTCCCACCATATCTTATTAGATAAGCTGAGACATTATAAAATAGCTGGTAATGAACTCAGAATGTTTCACTCTTACTTAGATAACAGGGAACAGTATGTCTTGACAGCATCAGGTGCTTCAAATGTGAAACGAGTAACAGCCGGAGTGCCCCAGGGCTCAGTCCTCTGGCCTCTACTGTTCCTCGTTATGATAAATGACCTGAGCTCTAGTGTGCCTGCCACTGTCGCCCTTTACGCTGATGACACCACTGTAGTCAATGTAAATAAAAATTGTAGACAAGTTTTAGCAGACTCTGAAAATTCCAAAAATATAGTTAAAAATTGGCTGTCTACAAATCAATTGGCTCTAAATGAGGAGAAAACCTCCACCCTGATATTTAGTTTAAGAGAAGAACAGGTTGATATCAATGTTCCTAATCCTAGGTTCCTTGGTATCACCCTGGACCCGAAACTTAATTTGCTACCACATATTATTGGACTTAAAAAAAACTGTGTTCCAGTGTTTTTGCCCTGCATAGGCTCAGTGGCTCTTTGGACGTGGACGGCATGAGGCAGGCATACTTTAGCCTCTTTCAAACCCATGTAACTTATGGTCTTGTGGTGTGGGACTGCTCCCCGCACATACAAGAGATCCTCATAATTCAAAAACGTGCTTTACACATCATTGCAGGTGTAGGTAGATTGGATCATTGTAGGCCCATTTTTGAGGACCTAAAAATACTTTCTATCATTATTTTATATATATTCCATTGCTTACTTTATATTAAAGCAAATCTGGATCTTGTGTGTGAGCGGGACACGCATTAGGGAAACCCTAAATGTTCCGAGAACTAGATTAAAAAAACTGAAAATCTATTTTGATACAATCTAGTAAATTTTATAACAAATTACCAAAAGAAGTTCGCAATATGAATTATAGGCTGTTCAAAAAAATATTCAATGTTTCCTTTTAAAAAACTGTTTTTACAATATTAATGAATTCTTGGCTAAAAACTGGTCAGTTGAGAAATTCAGCTGAAAGCCTAATTCTAAGTAATTTACCAATGTAATTGTGACAAACCAATGTATTTATGTAAATATCTACTGGCGAATAAAGAGTTCTGAGTTCTGAGTTTGACAGATGAAAGCACTTGCATTTGTTTATGTTTTTTTTTCATTTTGTTTACATTTGGGTTTTAATGTTATGCAAGCGCCTAAACAGTTTACTTTTTTTAACTGTGACTTCTTCTTACACATTTTGCTACTGTGTTATGTTATTTTAGTTTATTATGATATCAAGTTTCACACACACAATCCCTACACTGCCCTAAACTGTATTCTAATTACTAAGGACTAGAGGTGTGCGGATAGTGAATTATTTTTTCGGATCGGATTCGGATTGGATAGCTCAGATTCGGATTGGATTCGGATCGGATAGTTTGGGTTCGGATCGGATAGTTTTCGGATTCAGATACTCGCAATAAAAAAGTGAAATTAGACTTTTCTAAGAATAGATTAGGAAAAAATCAATAAAATGTTATCAAAATTATTAAATGGTACTTAAAAAATCATAAATTCTTCATAGGATGAACAACAAAACTAAAAATTTTACTTCAATACATTTAAAATTAATAATAATAATAAGTTTATTCCATCAATAAATACAAATTTACAAAATAACAATTACCAGTAACAAATTTTTAATTTGGCTTAATTCTCAAATTAAATCTACAGAAACCTTATAATTCGCCATTAAATGACATCAACTTTCTACTAATTCATCAATTCATTCTACTAATAATCAACTAATTCTCAATTTTATTTCACGATTCAATTATTTTATTTATTACAATGATGAAAACAAATCACCATTAACAAAGAATTAAGATTTGACAGACGCCGTTGGCTCGATGCCATCGGCTATCTGCGTATCGGCAAGGGCAGTAACAGTCGACAGTGCAGCTATCAAACAAAGGCCTGTGCGCAGGCGCAGAGTTGGAATATTTGGCAGATAAAATAACCCGATTGGCTGTGTAACAATATTGGAACTCGTGAAATTATGGTACCTCGTCGTAATCTAGTTAGTTATTCGTCTTAAAATTATCTAAAAATGTAAAACTAATAACGCTTAAATTCATTTATCAAAGATAAAATGTAGATTGAAAACAAGTGGAAAATTTGTTGGTTATGTGAACACTGAATGACGAAATAGGCCAAATGTAAATTTGGCAACACTTTATCGTATTGCTCAAACCCGGAGTAGTTGAGAATGCGATAACTAAACAATTGATCGTCTACGTAGACGATCAGAATGAAGTACCGGTAGTATTATTTTTGCCGGAAACCCCGTCGCAAAACGAGCTATTATTATGGTTTGTTACCAGTAACATTAAATTAACAATTCAAGATTTTTCGTAGCCGAAATGAAATTTTATATGGAACAATATTAAACCGCAATCTGATACTCGGTGCAACTATCGATGACGCTATGCTTTGTATTTCAAAATGCAATATCGTGTTGAACTTATGGTTACTTAAATGCGTAGTTGAAGAATCAAATAATCATACCGCATCCTCGGACCGCCCAATGACGTTCTTACATTCCGATTGGATATGAATTGCGTAATTTCGTCATCTGCAGTCGTCAATCGAATCGCTATAAGTGTAAGGCGTCTACCAGTCAACGACATTGTTTTGATGAAAGACTACAAATTTCGTCGTCTTATCAAGGTTTAAGCAAAAATTATTCCAGCTTCGCGGGTATTAACTCAACAAAAATCTCGTTGTTTTTGTTCAAAATTGCTGTATTATACAGTCTATCCGAAAATTCGGATATTTATCGGATCGGATCGGATATCTTAAATACATTCGGATCGGTTTCGGATATCCGATCCGATCCGAATCCGAACCGAATTTTCGGATATCCGCACACCTCTACTAAGGACTATTTTCTTTTCAACAGCTGATTGTTTTACTATATCTGTTAGTTAAAGATATACTCGACGGATAGAAGCACTTGCATTTGTTTATTTTTTTATTATTTTGTATACCTTTGGTTTTTGTTTTTAATGTTATGTGAGTGACTAAACAGTTTACATTTTTTAACTGTGACTTTTTCTTACACATTTTGCTACTGTGTTATGTTATTTTAGTTTATAATGATGTGAAATTTCACACGCACAATCCCTACACCTCCATTAACCGTATTCTAATTACTAAGGACTGCCAACAACAACCACGGGGGCCTGGGGCCTATTTTATAATAATTTTATAAGATTACAAACTCAAACTAGTATGTTGAATCATTTATTAATCTTCAACAAATGGTTGCAGAGGAAAGTTAAACTTACTGTCATTGATACTCTGATAACTTGATAAAGATGTTATAATAACTGATTATGGTTTTATAATCATCTTTCGGACTTGATCATCAAGGCAACTTTAAGTAATGATGACATAATAGATAAATAAAAATTCATACCTCACTGTATTAAATGTCCTAGATTCTTATAGAATAGACTATTAAAAATCTTTAAGAAAATAAATAAAGTATTCTAAAATTTCATTCATTAAATTTATTTGAGAATTATAGTGCATATAAGAAAAACAATCTAAATATATAAAACAAAGTCGTGTTAGTTACACACATTATAACTCGAGAACGGCTGGACCGATTTTAATGATCTTAGATTTTTTAGATTCGTCTCTGCTCCGGTCATACTTTAGGCATATTCAGTTTCCATAAATTCAATTAGTTTCCATTTTATAGCGTTTTAAATTCCAAATGTTAACCTTATGGGGAATAAGTTTGTTTACAAATTTTCCAAAATCAAAACATTGAATTTTTCTTAAGCTACAGCTGTTGTTTTACTTTCCATTAGCAATATGCTTTACTATCCAATGCCATCTGAATCATTCATTAATGTAAAACTATGAAGTGAATGTGCACTGTACAAAATGAATAGATTTATTCACCATGTTAATAGTTTACGGGTTTTTGGGGATTATGTATTTATATATTTTTTTCTGTCTGATTAAAAGTCACGTGTTTATAATTATGGTGGCCAAATTAAAAATAATTTAACATATTACAATTGTTATAATAATCAGCTGTTGTATATCTTTCCTATAAAAGCCGTATTCAGTTAGTTTTTCCATCTTGATTATTTCTGCCCCAAAAGAAAATCTAAATCAAACCGAATAATTGCGAAAAATACCTGGATCACTAAAGGGATTTTAGTGTCCAGGGAAAACTTAAAAAATTATTGGAGGGAATTGCAATCAACCAACAACCCAGAATTCAGACTATTTTACAACTCTTACAAAAAGATTTACAGAAAAGTCCTAAAAGCTGCCAAAACATACGAAGTTAATAAAAAACTCAGTAAAGCAGATAACTTTTCAAAACAAGCTTGGTCTCTTATAAACAACAACTTTTCGTCCCCAAAACAAAACTAACAAATAACTGAACTGATGGTGGAGTGTAAGATTGTCCGGGGGCCGTTGGAGAAGGATGTTTTTAGTTCATTTTTCACGAACGCTGGCAGAACTGGACTCACACTCACGCCTCTGGCTGCTCCTGGACAGTCGAGTCCGGCCGCATCGATGTTCCTTAGCGATGTCACTGAACAAGAAGTGTCAAGGGCAATCAGCAACCTGAAGACAAAAAAGTCGGATGATCTCAATGGAATGTCTACATGGCTGTTAAAACAATGCCAAGTCGGCATCGCGGCCCCCCTCACTCAGTCAATAAATCTTTCTTTCAAATCAGGAATTTTTCCAAATTCTTTGAAGGTTGCAAAAGTAATCCCCATTTTCAAAAAGGGTGATTCACAGCAACCAAACAATTACAGACCAATCTCAATTCTGCCGGTGCTAAATAAAGTTTTTGAAAAACTGTTTATGCGCAGAATGCTAAATTTTTTTGAGGAATTCAAAATTCTATCTAATGAACAGTTTGGTTTCCGAAAGAATAAATCAACTGTTGATGCAATCATCCGCTTAGTGGAATCGATTGTAAATGACATGGATAAATGTAATATGACACTAAGTGTTTTTCTAGACCTATCCAAGGCTTTTGATTGTGTTGAACACAATATCCTCCTAAACAGACTGTGGAATTACGGAGTCCGTGGCTTACCCCATAGATGGTTAAAGTCATACCTCTCTGGAAGATCACAGCAAGTTCAAGTCAATGGAGTTACTTCACATACAACAGATTTGAGATATGGTGTCCCTCAGGGATTGATTCTCGGCCCCCTTCTATTCCTGGTGTATGTGAATGACCTAAATTCATTCATTCCAAGAGGACGAATTGTCCAATATGCAGATGACACGACTCTCTGTTTCAGTTCAAATAAAATTGAGCAAGTCGAAATTGTTTCCTTTAATGAATTAAATTCTTGCATTCAATACTTTGAGAATAGAAATCTCAAAGTAAACCCCTCAAAATCATCTTGCATGATATTCGGAGGCAGCACCGCTCTGAATTCATGCCACCCGACAGCAATGATAGACGATGTCGTCATCGAAGAAGTCGGGTGTACAAAATTTCTCGGACTGCTCGTTGATAACGAGCTGACGTGGACACATCATGTTGATAGTGTCTGTGGAAGGATCTCTTCAGCCATTTACCTGCTGAGAAAGCTTTCTACGCACTGTCCCACTGATTTGTTGCTTATGGCGGGTTGATTCAATGCCATCTATCATGTGGTATTGCTCTGTGGGGAAATTGCTCACAGAAAAACTTCAACCGGGTTTTTGTTCTTCAGAAGAAAGCCATACGAATTATTGCAAAACTTAAATTTAGAGAGTCGTGCCGGGATGCCTTCCGGAGTCTTGGGTTGCTAACGCTGGCTGAGTTGTACATTCTAGAAATAGCCCTCTACTGCAAATTTGAAAGAAACCAGACCCAGGGCGTAGAGTTACATAGTTATGAAACAAGATCTAGAATTAAGTACAGATCAGCACAACACAGGTTGGCTATTACGGCACGCCTACCCTCTCAGGCGGGCGTTTCCATTTTAAACAGAATTCCGGAGGGTATCCGATTCGAAAATTGCCAATTGAAATTCAAATCAAAATTAAGACGCTTTTTAGTGTCGAACGTGTTTTACTCTGTGGGTGAGTTCATAGATTACACATCAAGGGCTTGAGTTTTCATTTTTAATGCCACTAAAATTTAACGTCTCTTGAAATTTTACTGTTACCTGGTTGTGCCTATCTTTAATTATTGTTCTATTGTTAATTGTTATTGTTAATGTTAATGTTAATGTTGTTATTGTTAATTGTATTTTATAAAACTCAAATTTAGAGAGTTCTTTTAATTGTTTGTCGCATGCTACGCAATATTTGTATTGTCTGTGACAATAACGAGTTTATTATTTATTTATTTATTATTTGTTTTAGGTTGAATTAGAAAAAATTGTGAATCAATCCACTCAGATTTATTTATTTTGTGGTAATTTTATTAATATGTATTATCGTTTCAGTATTAACTATGCTGCAACCCTGAATATTAAATTTTTCACAACGAAGCCGTAACGCTATTCGACTTCAGAACGTGGCCAATCTGAAAGTTAACACGTATTTACTGTTAGGCGTTACGAAGTTCGCTGGGTCAGCTAGTATATAATAAGAAAAACAATATGTTTTGTGTTTTGGAATCCATTATTTTGCTTAATAAAAAAGTACTTATCAATGCTAACAATAGTAGATGATAGCTGCTATTTTTTAAATATTAAAGTAATTTCAATTTTTAATTATCGTCCACATTTTCTTTTAGGTTTAATGCAATTTTTCATTCCTCTTAAATTTTTATTGAACATTTTACTCCTGCAATTATTTAACATTCAAAAAAAGACTCACAGATACTTTGACCTTACAATTTACATGGTTTTATTCAGAATTATGAAACATCCCTCAAGAAATTTGGTGACAATGAACTTGGACCCCTGCAGAAGCAAGCCAATGCCCTGATGAAGGACTGTGATGAGGATGACAAGGCAAAACTGCTAGCTGTTGTACAGAGTGAGTTTCTCTTAACTTGAAAAACAGTGTTTGAAAATTAGATATATTCTTGTAATAACATTTTAAGTAGGTTAAATTAAGCTTAAATTTTGATCAGATCTTCATTTTTATCTAATGGGGATCCTTGTAATTCAGCTGCTGAGGCCACAGGGTTAACACAAAAATTATAGGCGTTTGGAGACTTCTGCATGTAGGAGGTTCTGTGTTTCTAACTCCAACGTAGCAGCTTATCACAAGTCGTTTATGCCGAGGCACATGCTTTCGGTTAGTGATGATACTGGTTAGTACTGTTTGAACTTCAATAACTACATTAAATCAAGTATTTCATCACAGTACATCACCATACAAACCTAATTCCCGTTATTCTCTAAAGAAGGTATTTCAAATCCCAGTCAGCTACATAAGGCACCACATTCAATGTATAAAGTGTGTTAATGTATAACTAGGTTTTATGACTTTCATATAGCTTAAAAAGTAATTGCAAAGTAATTTCCTTCATTTAGGTTTGGCCAAGGAGCATGAAGGGTTGCAAAAGAAATGCCGTAATAAGTTGTCAGCACTGCAAGACTTGTTGGCAGCAAGGCGCAAGTTTGAGGCAGATCTGGAGGATTGTCAGGCGTGGATGAACGAGGCAGAGGTGGCACTCTCTGCAGAGCTCAGAACTGCCAACCTTGAACTGATCCAGGAACAACTTAATAAGGTATGAAGAAAAATTAACGTATTATTTTAAGGATTAACGCTTTTGAACAATATATCGTCTTTAGTCAAATGGCAAGTAGTCGATGGTCCACTATTTAGTGAAACTGTTCTATTGTTAAGGGACCTGCCTAACTGTAACCTATGAGCTGAGACTGAAACTAACTTATGATGTTCCCTGTTTTGTTGCGGCTAGAGAATGTTTTACAACCAATTAACTCATTCGGGTCTACAGAAAGACTATATCCGCCTCAGATCGCGAGTTGCCTAATGACTAAAGATAGACGGTACTCATTCAGCAGTTCTACGGTTTTCTATTAGGCAACAGCATATACTTGAAACTGTCACTTTTGACCTAGTAAGTTACATTGTTTCTCCATAGATAGTAATATTAGTTTTTAACGTGATTTATCACTTTTTGCCTTCAGTGTGTACAAAAACGGTGTTTATGTTTTATGTCGAATACAACACAGCTGTGTTGTGATTGCGTGTTGAGATGAAGCATTTATTACGAGTGATTTTATTGAAAATATTCTTGACAAAAGTGGCAGTGAAATTTATGATAATGTCAAAGAAATTTTAGGGAATAATGTGAAGTAATGTTATCAGTAAGTAATAAGAAAAGTGACAATGAAAGTGATGGTGAAACAGGACTTGAAGGTAGAGCATAAAGGTCAGTCCCAGGGAGCAGGTGTTGATCTTGAAACTCAGTCACCAATGGGTTAAGCGCTTTGTCTGACAGTGCATTGGTGGTCCAGATACTTACAGCATCCACTGACGAGTGAAATGTTGGAAGCCATTCGAGAGTGCTTGAATTCGAACCCCAACTATGATAAATCCCAATTTGGCTTGCAAATATGTGGTACAGTGGTAGGAGGCCCCACCTTAAGTAAAGAATGACTGGCTTGGGTGGAAGCGGCATTTGTAGGCTTAGTTGGAATTGCAGTGGACACCTATTTTACTTCTTCTGTTTTTTGGTTAAGGGGGGACACACGTTGTTGTGTTTGTTTGGTGTCACTAATGTTAAGTAATGGTTTAACTACAGGAAAAACATGTAAAATTCAATACACTCTTCTATTATTATATATTTTAGTACAGATGTGCTGGTGCTATTATTTGTTAATTCAAATTTTGAAGTACAACCAATTATATTTTGTAAAAAATGTGCCATTTTGAAGTAATATACTCATTTTCATTTGGTAGGGTAATTAACTCTTCAAGAAGTCTCAAAGTAGAAGGGAATGTATGTATAGATCTGAGATTAGCTTTGCAAATTAGCTAAAACTTTGCATTTAAAATAAAATGTTTTTCTCCCCTTAAATGGAACTTTAATATATGTAGGCCAAATGTCATTCTTTATAATGTTTTTATAATTTATTTGGCGATTACTCTCATAAACCCCGGACTAGGCAGTAAGTGTTTTGTGTACATATAAAAGTTTTCGAACATGGGTACTTTTATTTATTTTTATATAGCTTTATAACTAATACATATATTGCTGTTCCTTATGAAATTTCAATCAAAATGGCTATTTCAGATTTTTTATAGAAAAATCTTTTGAGCAATTTGAGGGAGGGCCAACATGATGAAAAACAATTTTTTATAAAAACTTTTTTTACTTAAATAATGTGAGTTAGTAATTTTTATTACTTTCTTGTAGCCTGTTATATACTGAACACAAAAATATATAATACGTTATACTTTGCATAGAGTTCAAAATTTTTTGTTTTTAAACATAACCTGAAAAATGGCCAAGAATGAGGTGGCATTCCAGAGTAAAATGAAGGGCAGCTGGAGGGTTAAGGGTTGAAGTAATTATGACCAATAAAAAATATTTCTGTAGTTAATATGCATGTTATGTTTTTTTTAGTACTCCAAGCTGAACGAAGAGTGCGTCCGTGTGGGTGAGGATCTCGCCAAACTGGACAAGGCAGGTCGCCAGATGGTTGTCAGCCGTCCAGACCTGCTGCAGCTCACAGAGAACCTCAACGGTCTCCACGAGCGACATAGTCGCATAGCTGCTAACATCATGTGCGTGTGACCCAAAAATGTCTTACAAGATTTTGGTTTGGATTTTTGTAGGGAATATTTGAAGCCATTGAAACCCCCTGGAAGAACGAGTGAGACCTCGTTGAAGACTTAGTAATAATTAGATACAAAAAGGATATTATTCATAAATTATGACCATGATAATGATTGATTATCATGTACAGTACAGTTAAATGAAAATTGTTGATAATTTTTTTAATTTCATGATCAATAATGTTCTTGCAGAAATTTTCAACACTAGTGAAAAATACTTTTACCGATTTTTCCCGCAGTTTACAATGATGTTAATCAGCCACTTAAATTTCCACATTTTCACGTGTATGTTGTTAACTGTACATTAAAGTCAGTTCTCAATACCTCTTATCCTCAGAAAAAATAATAACCAGAACAGATGCTAAAATACGTTTGATAATTTTCCTGTTGTCTTTTACAAGTCTTTACCGATCAAACCGCAAGAGTAACAACTCAATTTTGATATATTAATATAAGTAACAATTTAGGACAGTCGTTCCTATAACTCAAACAAAAATTGTGCATCTACTTTTAACATTTGTATTACATTAAATATGTTTGAATCAGGCTTAGTTTTTTTTATTTAATTTTTATGGATCAGTTTATTGAACTAATTAAACGTGCTTGTTACCTGCATGTAAAAATTTCAACAATTGGTTAATTTAACTGAGTATTCAATATTTGTCAGTTTTATTTACTGAAATCTCAAATCTGTCTGTTCCTATTTGTACACAAATCCTTCAATGATTAGACCCCACATAACTTATATGTCTAAGTAATATTTCTTATGTAGGGACCGCACTCAAGCCCTGGGCAAGTCTATGGACAAGTGTCGACTGGCACAGGAGCGAGCCAACCAAAGCCTCTCTATGTTTGCACGAATACAAGGAGAGCTAAAGGAGTTGCAGCGACCAATCGGCAGCAAGGTGGAGGACGTGCAGGCCATGCTAAACAGCTACCAGGTCTGTGCTGATTGTACTTTTCCTTGGCAATTTCTTAACAAAACATATGTATATATTAATTTATTGATTTTAAAGATGCAGAAAATATTTGTCATTCTAAAATATTGTTTATTTTCATCAATTTACAGAAACTGTTGGACGATCTGAAGAAATGGAAGGGCAACATCGGTGATCTAGAGGGTATAGGTAACCTGCAGGACATAGTAAGGCAGCAGGAAGATCTGATCAGAGCCATAGAGGATCAGTTGGACCGCCTGAGGCAGCTACTGCTACTGAGGGAACAGTTCATAGCGCTGATTGCTGACATAACCACATTCATCGCAAGGTACACGGAGGTCATCAAGGATATTGAGACTGGCGGACACTCTACGCAGGAGAAGATCAAGAAGTACGATGATGTAAGTGAATTATCCTGGAGTAGACCTATGCCACTAGATATAGAATTCATGTCTTAAATGTTTTCCTCTCTTTTAATTTAATTGAATATTTAAATATTTTTTTGTAGTTTTAAAATATTTCTGTAGAGAAGTTGAATGCTATATTCTTTTTTGAGTAAATAAAAATGTTTGGAAGTCATCCTGTTAAAAATTTCCTTTTTCTTTTTCTTACCAGGTTGAAAATACCTTTTGCTGGAAACAGCCTCGGTCTTAACATAAAAAATTTTAACTTTTGGGGCATGTGTAAAAAGCATAAACCTATGTATTTTTCTCTTAACTCAGGTGATAGTAAAGATACAAGAGTGTGAAGCATTGCTGGCAGCAGCTACAGATAAGGGAGAACAGATTGCTGTGGACGGCACAGCAGCAGACCGCAACATGGTTACAGAGCAGCTACAGAGCCTGAAGCAACAACTGACTGCACTGCGGCGTGCAGTGGAGCGCCAGAGGCAGCAACACGAGGCTGCTGCTGCGGAACACCTGAAGCTTGCTGCAGAGCTTGACACTGTACTAGAGTGGTTGCATAGTCACGAGGCAGAGGTCAAGTCTCGACCTGTATTGAACATCGATGTGTCCAGTGTGCAGGCTGAGATGGGGAAACACAAGGTACCATTGTTGGGTTGGAAATATTTTGTGAAATTTTCTTAATTATACAAATTTTACACTTATGAGCTATCTGTTTTCAAATCTATCTAGGAAACTTCTTTTGTTTATTTATTATAAATAATTACTCAGAAGAATGACAAGAAAATGAATAGTACTTTTATTTTAAAATCTTATTTTAAAATAAATCTTACATTTGAAAGAGGTTAAAGTTTTTGTGATAAATTCTATACAGTTTTAACAACTTGAGCAGGATTAAGATAAAAAAATAATTCAAAAGGCAATAAATTCATCAGATGTTTTAATATTGTTGGTATATCTACAATAATTAAAAAAAGTTTTTTATGTTTTGTATATTTCAAGTTTTTAGTTTTAAAACAATATATAGAAATTTGGTGGCTTATTTAAACAAGGTATTGTTTTTTTTAGAAACTGGCTGCAGAAGTAGAGAGTCACTTGGCGAGGATAGCTGCGGCCCAGGAGTCGGTGAAGCATGAGGAGGGGCTGCCCATGGAGCTGACGGAGCGGCTCAGTGAAGCCAACCTGCTGCTAACTACCTTGCCTCCGCAGCTAGCCGACCGCGCCAAGTATCTTGAAGATAATAAGAGGTAACCATATGCATGTTCACAGTCAAAAGAGAAAAATTAATTAACAATATCCCAAACTATATTACTGGATAATACCAAAAAAGAATTCTTGAAAACAATCAGTTGGAATAATAAAAGTTTTATTCATAAAGCCAAGCATGATTACTATGATTATAAAGCTGTAGCAATATTTAAAAAAATAGTAATAGATCCAACCAAAGCATTCAGTAAAGAGCTCAGAGTTCTAGTATAGAAATGTTGCCAATAAAATTAAATTTTCCTACTTCCAATCATCCTTTTTCTAATGATGATGTAGTGATAAATATTGAGGATGACAATCAAATGCCATTTTACAGATATCGAGAGGATTACGATGCATTGGTTGAAAAGCTGCACATCTGGGTTCGAGAGGCTGAAGCTAAACTAGAGTCTGGAAAAGACGGAGTTGACTTTGCAAACATTAGCCACGACCTAGAGGATCATAAGGTGACTACTTGCATTTAAAAATTATTTATTTATTATATGATAAAAAGTTAGTCAATATATATTTAAATCAATTATTGGTCCACATAAAAAGCAAATTTTTTGATGAGTTTTCAGTTAAATCTTAACAAAAAACTGTTATTTTATGTATGTTTGTTTATCTTGAGATGGCATAATATTTCATAATTCATTTTGTTTTAAGTGTGTGGTTATCGGCACATTTTTAACATACAGAGACACCCCAACACATTTTTGGCATCTGTGGAAAATGAAATAAACTTTCCCAAGTTTAGGTCTTGTCATGATGACCACGGTAATAGCTCTATTTCCTTAGCTGAATGAAAGTAATTATATAGACATTAGATATTTTTTTGGAGTACCACAAGTATTAGTCATGGATTTAAATACTATTCTTCATTACTGTTATGGTCATATTACAGTTTTTACGATAACACACTGCTTTATCCTGCTCTGCTGACAGATTTGTTGAATTACAAACCAAAATGCAGTTTGATTTATAAAAACTGCCCCTGTGGTTCAAGTGGAAACTATAGATGGGCCATTTGAGGAATTATTTATGTAATCTATTTAGAATTATATTTAAGATAAAAATCTATTGATTTGATATATCATTTATGTGTATAATTTTAGTAACTCCACTATTTATGAGTTACTTTGTTTGAATCAGTATAGAAAACCAAATTGAAAATCAAAACCGTTTCAGAATCGAAGTCAAAGAATTCTGGAATCGGACCATCACTTGTATTTTACTTGTTTACAACTCCTTTAAAGACCGATTGACTATAAGATCCATCTATTCCCTTTAACCATATCAGAATGTAAATTTACTGATAGTCCTGTTAATTCTAACAAAATTGGTACAAGCACCACTTTATCCGAAAAATGGTTTCATCACAACTATTGTGATGATGTCCAAGTTTTTCTCAATCAAGTACAACAAGTGTTTTCTGTTTGCAGCTATTTTTCAGCAGCGAACCAACCATCAGGGAGCTGGTGTCACAGCAGATTCAAGCTGCAAGCAACGAGATTTGGCCCTCCCTGAGTCCTACAGAGCAAGAGGAGCTCAGCCTCAAGCAGCAACGCCTAACGCAGCTGCTAAAGAACACCCTCAATCTAGCGAAGAGCAGGTAAAAACAGAACTTGTAGTGTCCTTGAATGTTAATAATATTAAACATTACATTTTTTAATGCTGCGTTATCTGTGTAAAGTGTTTTACACCAATACCCGTGCACGGACTCAGAGACTGTGTTAAATTTTTACCAATAAAATGGGGGTTGTACAATAAAACTTAACTATGCTAGTAAAAAAACATTTAAATAGAAGATAGAAAAAATATATTTCACAACTGTTCACATGTTATATATCTTTTCATGACATCTACCTACAAATTATAAATACTGTGTGTTTGAAAACGAAAACTATCGTAAATAAAAATACCCCCCTCTCAGCAGACCTACGTACTCAGCGAATTTCCACCTCAATAATATGGCAATAATAATACAAGTATATGACAAGATTAATCAATCAATACCGTTGATAAATAAGAGTATTTGCCTATTCTCCGTAACATTAACATGAGAAATAGTATGCAGGTTTGCTGCTTTGAGGAACACTGAAAGTAGGCATTGTTACCATAAACTATTTTATTTTTACCATGTACCAAGTTTTATTAATATCTGGACATAAATAAAGGAGTTTGCCTATTCCCCATAAGATTAACATGGGAAAGAGTATGCAGGTTTGCTGCTGTGAGGAACACATAAACTATTATGATATTATTAAACCTCCAGATTGTTAAGAATAAATTAATTGGTTTACATACCTCTCTATCACAATCTTATTAGTTGTATGGTGCAACTATAGTTTCGGCCATAATTAGGCCATCTTCAGGCACAAGGTAAATAATTTCTTGAAATTTCACTGCTTTAAATAAAACTTGAACAAAAACATAATGTTTTTGATTATGTTTTTGTTCAAGTTTTATTTAAAGCAGTGAAATTTCAAGAAATTATTTACCTTGTGCCTGAAGATGGCCTAATTATGGCCGAAACTATAGTTGCACCATACAACATAAACTATGATTTTTTAGAATAAACCCCCAATGAATGAATGATAGAATGATAGAATGAATCCCAACCACATGAAGCTAAATACAAAGTTTCATCCAAAACTATTGGTTAATAAGGAAAATATTAATTTTTCCTTATCCTCCATAAGATTAGCATTGGAGCCCCTAAATACTGTGTTTAGATTTGTTAATATCTCGGTAACCGTTGGAGATAGAGCAAAACTTTATGGAACTAAATTTTGTAGTTTTTAAGCTGATTCTAATGGTGGAAGATAAATTTTGAAATTTTTAAAAATTAGATGGAAAAACAAAAAAAACATTTTTGGGATATAAACTCCAATTTATTAATAAAAATTTATTACATGGATAAACTTATTAATTGTAATGTCTGGAGTCATTAAGTGATGTTACAGTAAAAGAATATAACATGGAAAAATATAGAATTAATGTTTGCCCGATCATTCGCACGTAACAACAGACCGGGCTCAGAACACTGTGGGTAAAAATACCTCCTTCTACCTCAAGGTCACGCCTCAAACTAAAGGTTGTCTCTTTAATCAGTGGTATGGGGCATATGCTGAATCTACTTTGGCGCCCGAAATCTATTGCCAACCCAAATGGTATTAAAAAATGGTATGGTGCGTGAGTAACGCAGGGTTAATACCTTTACTGAGCCTTCTTTCACACAACGTTAATAGAGCCATTTGGTCTGAGAGACAGAACTTCTCAAATCATCAATTTTTCTTCATAAAACTCAGGGAAAATTAATGAAAAACATCTGTGTACCGGTTATCATCTGTTATATCTTATTTATCATAAAAGTAAAGAGTAAAATAATTGTTTCCTAAACATACAGTAATAAACAGGATTAATAAGTAAAAAAATAGCAATTCACTGTTTGAATGATCTACATTTTTTAAAGGAGGTGTAATTTTTTACATTTGAAAGGTTTATAAGTTTTAATTAAACTTATACCACTAAACATGTTTATCTAGGGGCTGGCTAAAAAATAGTTTGGGCCATAATTGTAAATATTCAATTACGGCCCAAACTATTTTTTAGCCTCAGTCCACACACACATTTTGTGGGCAATCTAAGCAAAATTTGACACATCACAGACAAATGACTGACTCAAACTGAAATCAGGGCATCAGATCAGCATGTAGGGGAGCTAGGGGGAAGCTACTGGAGCCGCAACCACCAAGGTCAAGCAGGGTAGCCACAATAGGAAAATAAAATTCACCTCAGATCTCTCAAACCAGTGGCTTGGTTAAGGTGTTAATTTAAATTTTAAAATAAAATGTTACAGGCAAGCACAACTGGAACAAGATGCGGACATTTGGCGGGATTATCAACAGTCGCTGGACAAAGTGCTAGCAAACCTGGCGAGAGCTCAGTTCACTGATGAACCTGTCACCTCTCTGGCTGGCGTCCACTTCAACATTCAGAAAATTGTGCATGCTGAGAATGATGCTGAGGTTTGTGTACAAAGTGTCAGATAAAAGAGTAGGTGGTTGCAGTTGGTTTAGAAATGAGGCTAATATTGATAAAACTGTCATTTTATAAGCGATTTCAGGTCTGCACTGATTTTATAACAAAATATTTCAAATTAAAA
Organism: Nephotettix cincticeps; assembly: GCA_023375725.1. Classification (NCBI taxonomy): domain Eukaryota; kingdom Metazoa; phylum Arthropoda; class Insecta; order Hemiptera; family Cicadellidae; genus Nephotettix; species Nephotettix cincticeps. Next base: position 106,506,539 of record CM041791.1, read on the forward strand.
TATATTTTTATATAACATTAAATGTTATGATAACTTTTAAATTTTGATATCATAAGTTAAAACATAATTTTTCATCCACAAATTTTAAAACTATATATAGTAAAATTTATTTACCTCTATTGCCTATCGATCTAAAATCTTGTTAACCAATTCACATTTCGCTATGGTGTGTGGCATCATCATTGGTTATGAATATTAATTACATTGTCACACACTTAATACATAAACTAAACACTAATTTGCATATACATACAGTTTTTTACACTTCACTATATTTTTATTTTCGTTGCGCTCTGACACGCGACTTAGTCCTTGTATGAGGTGACCAATGGCGGTATAGTGATTGGGGTTGAGGGTGAGATATGGGCAGTAGTATCTAGGACGACTTTCTGTTTTGCTCCAATCATCTCGTTTGTGTTGTTGCCAGGTTTAAGGGGTTGTCTGTTATTTAAGGTTGTGTTTTCAATTTGGCTGATAATTTTGAATAATATGGAATTTAAAAGGTTGTTGTTGCCAAAGTTTTGGATATGTTTGTACATTTCATACCTTTCATGGATTTGTGTGACTGGCTTGGAATCTATGTTGCGTAAGATTGTCAGAGATTTTGGGAATTTTATATTGAGGGTTTCATTGTCTTTAAGTTGTTTTGCTACGATTGAGCTGGGATTTTTGTGGTGGCTGGTGTTGTGTTCTTTGAATAAATGATGTTTTAAATTGCCTATGTATTGCTAGTTGCAGGGTGTTCACATGAAATTTTATAAACACCTTTCTTTTTTTCAGGATTTTGGTTATTGCTGGAGATAGTTTTGTGGATGGGTATTGGGCTGTTTTTTACTCTAAATCCTGGGGTATATCCTGCTTTTTAAAATATCTTCCCAATCTTTTCTGTGGTTCTGTCAGTATAGTTTATACATATGTATTTAGATTTGGGATTAGGAGGTGGGATGTCTGGGTTGCGGGTTTCATTTCTAATTGCCAGCTTGGTCTTTTTCTTGTTTTTTTTTTATATTAATGTGTCTATGATTGAGGGGTATATTATATCAGGAAAATAACACAAGATTTCAGATCTACAGGCAGATAAATAAATTATTTTAAATCAAGTCTGACACAAAGAACAAGACAACAGTGGCAGGCCAAGTGGCAGGCGTGGCTCAGCAGTGGGACAATATGCTGGCTGATCTCACCTCCAGACGGACAACCTTGCAGAAGTTGGCAGCACACTGGGAGGTGAATGTCTCTGCCTGGTTAACTATAAATTTATTAAAATTTTGGTTGTAATTTTATCAGAGATATTTTTATCTTAAACTGTGAGCTATTGACAGCCTTAAAGTGGTACAAAATAATTCAAAATTAAAGATCTTAACCCTCGAGAGGTCGCTTGCTGAGTTTTTTTTGGATAATTCGAATTTTTTGCAGCGTAAATCTATAAAGAGAACAAGTCATTGTGTGCGATTTTCCCGGAAACGACGTTCGGGCTTCCTGTCCGTAGACTATTTTTAGCTAGTTCAACGCGCCCATCCCCCGCCAACCCTCACAGCACGTACACCTGCTGTTGTTTGGTCACATGATACCCCTCCCCCTCACCAGTCCACTACTGATCATAAATCACAACATTGACATCTCTAATATGTCACTACACGGCGCCGGCGCAGTTCAGTAACGTGCGTATCATTGATGGTGGTTTCCGATATTCGTCGTCTTTGTTTCGTGTTGGCATTTGTGACTTCGTCTGCGTTCATGTTAACACGTCGTGTGTATGAACTGGTTCGATTCGTCAAAGCGAACCTACAAATCTTTGACGTCGCAAGAATAAATAGCGGCAATCAAGGAGGTAGAGAAGGGATTTAAGAAAAAATTTGAAATAGCTAAATTTTCGGGATCCCTCCAAACACAGTATTGACATTTAACAAAAATTAGAATTTTAATCAATAATATATCTTCATTAATAACCTAACTTTTTTTAATATACAATGTTAAAACATGATGTTTTACTGTTTATTTCAACCACTTTCAAAAACTTTTCTAATTCGAATTTTTGCATATAATTCGAATTTTTTTATGGTCCCTCTCGAGGTCGAATTGGATCCGTTAAGTTGTTAGTGTGGAATGTATATCACTCATGAGCATATTGGGACAGCCTTAGTTTTACAAGAATATAGTTCACCTCGTTGAAGCCGTTTGAGTCCATTTCTCCTAACAGACTTGGTTCCGTATGTGTAAAAAATGTCTTTTGGCTAAAATTTTAAACAAGCAATTAATCGTGTTACTGATTTAAATAATTCATCTAATGTTTACAATCCGCCTTAAACCATGTCTTCAGAATCCCCCCAACTATTTACAACTCCCACACTCCTTGTTTCCTTGTGAGTTGCAATGCAGTGAAGCGATGTCATATTGCGGAGGCCTTCTCAAAATGAACATGTGTGTGAACCAAAATGTCATTTTGTTTTTATTTCATTTGTAATACTGTCATTTACATTTAATATATTTGGTTTTCTTTGATGTTCAATTTTATTATTGCGGAACAGTACTCCTCACAACACCCTCTCCTGTAACACAATTCTTACACAAGAAAATTACTAACTATGTTTGTTACTCAAATTTAGTAAATAAATAATTAAATTAACAATGGAACTTTGTATTTGATAAATTTATTTGGCATGTAAATGCAATACTATGTTATAAAAACGAGTAAGATGGGTTGAATTTGTTCAATTTAGTGTTGCGGAGTAAAACTCTGCTTGCACCGTCTCGCGTTTTACCGGTGAAGCGCAAGAGTTAATTCCAGTCTCAGTGAAAAACTATATTTCCAAAATATTTCAGTAAACGAGGTGTAACAAAAGTTTCACTGTAAGGGAAGCATGGGGATTAAAAACTGTTTGCTTTGGACAGTAAAACTTATTTTTATCACACTCCTTAGCATAAATGATTTGTTATACATATGGCTCCTATATCCACCCTTGCATATATATGGGAGTATTGGTTGAAGGAATGTTGAAAAAAACTGTTTGTCAAGAATATAGCTCACCCATTGGATCCGTTAGAGTTGTTAGTGAGGAATGTAGATCACTCATTGGAGCATTAGAGTTTTTAGTCAAGAATATAGTTCACTCGTTGAAGCCGTTAGAGTCATTTCTCCTAACAGACTTGGGTTACAAATGTAAAAATGTCTTGGGTTAAAAATTTTAAAATGTGCTTAATTGTGTTACTGATTTAAATAATTCATCTAATGTATAAATCTGAAACCTGTCATCAATTTTTTAGTTATCAACAGCAATATCATTTTGTTTCTAGGAGTTTGAATCTAAGATGAGTGAATTTGAGTCATTACTCTTTACCACAGAGGAGAAGAACAAACACATTGACACTATAGTACGCTCCAAACCCCAGATTGTGGAGGTCAACCAGATGATTCAGGTTTGTACAACTGATATGTTTCAATTATGATTAATTTAGTAGAAATATATCTTTGGATCTAAGTTATTAATTTTAGTAGTGGTTACATTGACTACAGCCTACAACCCATCACTCAACAATGCACACATACGCAATATGGTTCATTTAAAAAATACATCCCTGTGAAGAAATTCTGACACTCAGCTTTGCAGCAGTGTTATTAGTTGTATAGATCCTGCTATATACTTTAATAGGATTTCCTTAAATTTGATTGCAGGACTTTTTGACGGAAGTGAAGGGCTACCAGTCGCAACATGAGGAGGTCTTGTTTCTTTCGGGTTCTGTGTTGCTCTACTTGGACACATTCTCTCCTGCTTCCGCATCCGCGCTCAAGGATAAATTAAAGAACATTACGGAAGCTTACAAGAGGTAAGACTTTCTTATTTATTTTGGTTTAATTATACCACGTACTTACTACCATGGCTCCACCAATCTTAATTGATTCTTAGCCTCACTATACCATATGAGATCAATTTTTTTTAAGATACTAAAACTGTTTGGATTTTAATCTTTCACCAATTTATTTAAGCTTTATCCACATTAGTAAATAGCATGTAAGTGGAGCAATTTTTAAGCAGTGGGAAAATTTTTACTCATTCCCGTCGGGCAGAACGGTCTACGCCTGGGGCCCTCTAGTCTGAATGAAAATCCAGCCTCATTCACTACGACTGCGCGTCACTATTAGCGTAAAAGAATTAAGAGTAATTTAATGAATTATATGTTTTGATTTCTTTGTCCTGTTCCTTATACTCTTTAACTGTGTATACAATCACCAGTTCCAAGCTGTAGACTTAGAAACAAGAAGGTACTGTTGTTTCGTCAAATCTTATTTTATTTTCAAAAGATTCCTTTATTTCACTTGGCAGATCTACTTCTAGTTACCTGCAGTAATAAATAGTTAATGATAAATCTTTAAATAATAATCATTATTACTGTATTATCATCAATAAATACAATTGCTGAACAAATTTTGCGAACGAGAAAATAATTTACTGTCAATACGGAACATTTGACACTAAATAAGATGATAAAAGAGGATGCCAACATCATCTATTGGATGAGAAATGAACTAGAAGACCCAGAAGAAAAGAAAAGAACCAGAAGAACGGCGGAAAAAAGAACTACGTCGAAATATAAGCAGGTGACGCACATTGTATGCTCATAACCGCGCCGAGGGACGCACGGCGCACGTAATTAGACATCTGTCTAGCGAAGTACGCAAACGTACAGTGTACGTCATTAGACAAGAATGGGTTAATGAAAGCTTTAACACTTTAAACGAAACATCGGTCAAATTGACCGATCGGTAATTTTACTACGTGGCTAAACTGCTTGACCTTGACGGCTGTCACCCCCAGTACCTTCCCCCCAACCCCCTCTCTGTAATATATGGTCATTTCAAATTAGTTAGCGCAACGTTGTCGTACATATTAGACAAACTGTGTGAATACGGTCGGTCAGCGGTCAGATTTACCGCGTGTTTCGCTTACTGGCTGGCAATCGTCGGTGAAATATACCTTGTATTATACTTGTACATATACCTTCTATAATCGGTAAAAGGCTGTGGTAAAACAAAACAAACAAAAGAACACCTGCTAGAAATAAAATAACAGCTATATTACCCACTATGAGACCACCAGCTCTGGCCTTGGGCAACACTCCTATACAGATCTGGTCGTCTTGAAGCGTGGAGTTTGGTGTTTCATTTTTTTCTGTCACATTATCTTTGCGTAATAATTATGATTAGTCATAAAATGTTGTAAAACATCATTTTTTACTCATGTGATTGCCAAGTTATACATAAAAACAATAATAAACACACTAAACACCAATAAAACACAGTGATGGTTAAATTGACCTTATGTTTCTCTTAGAGTTTTAAAAATTATGTTTTGTTATAAGTGTTAAACTGCATGAGTTATTTATGAAAAAAATTAAATAGCATATTGATTCTACTTCATTGATGTGGGGTTGAAATATTTCCAATGTCTATTTTTTGCTCGTGATTTTTTTTTTCATGGTTCAGCTTGTGTTCATTCCTCCTTACAGAAGATTTTTTTAGTTTCCCTCTGGTTGAGAGCTGGTTTTCAGAATAATTTACTTGCTTGTTATCAAATTTCTTATGGTAAAGTGAGCTACACGTATTCACATGACCCACATGGTGACAGTTAAGCCCGGGACCATGATAGAATTCATAACTCGACATATATACATATATATATATATATATATATACACATAAAATTTTGATTGACCCCCTCAAACGTCTTCAGGGGGAGGCAAAACTCTAATTTTATATATATATATATACATATAAAATTAGATATATATACATATAAAATTAGAGTTTTGTCTGTACATTGCTCAGGATTATTCATTTTTTAATTATTCTTACTTTTTGTGCGTTAGAGAAGCCGAAACCGGTCTTATCTCAATTTTTGTCTGTTTGTCTGTGACGCTCTAGGAGGCATTTTACGCTGTCTTCTCCGAAAAAAACAGCAGAACTGATTACAATGAAACTTATTTAATGTATTCTCTACATACCAGATACGGTTTATAAATGCTTGAAATCACCCGCCGCCTCTTGAAAAGTAAATAACGAGTATTTAAAAACCCACTTTTACGCGATATTACTCCAGATTTCAACTCATTACTCATTTTGATCCAGATTTCAATGAATAACCTACTGCTAATAATCAGCTGTTTTTATAGTGTAAACATTTAATAGAAATAAGAACAAACAGCTGTCAAATCAATATTAGTTAGTTTATATTGGTCATTGATTTTAAACCCATTTGGATTTAATATCATACTATATTAAAAAGTTATTTTACGTATAACTAACTACAATAATGGTATTAATGTTCTAATCTATTTAATTGTGAAGTAATGCTAAATAATAAATCTGGGTATTGATTTTTTTCTTTGTATTTATTAATTTAGGATTTTAGGTTTACATTTTGGTATGATGGATCTTTCTTCTTCAAACTGAATCCTACAACCTGTACAAAGGATGGGTTTACTGCTTTAATCTATATAAATAAAATTAGAGTTTTGTCTGTACATTGCTCAGAATTATTCATTTTTTAGTTGTTTTTACTTTTCGTGCATTAGAGAAGCCGAGACCGGTCTTATCTCAATTTTTGTCTGTTTATCTGTGTGTCTGTGACGCTCCAGGAGGCCAAAAACAGTTTTTATTTTTAACATTTATACCAACTTTAATCAACATCTGTCCATAAATAAAGGAGTTTGCCTATTCCCTATATGATTAAGATGGGAAAAGAGTATGCAGGTTTGCTGCCATGATAAACAGATAAAATATGATTTTTAAGCATAAACGGGAGGGCATCAACAACATGAAGGTAAATACCAAGTTTAATCTAAAAATATTGATTGATATTTGAAATAATAATTTTTCCTTATCCTCCATAAGATGAACATTAGAGCCCCAAAATACAACGTACTGTGTTTAGATTTTTTAATATCTCGGTAACCGTTGGAGATAGAGAAAAATTTTAAGGAACGTAATTGTGCAGTTTTTTAAGCAGGTTCTAATGGTGAAATATAAAATTTGAAATCTTTAAAAATTACATGGGAAAAATGCAAAAAAAAACATTTTGGGGTACAAAACCCCCCCAAACTACCCCTTCCAATTGACCAATATGTCTGGATTACAAACTCGTCTGAGCAATTGTAGGAATACATGGTTCTACCAAATTTGGTCTCAATCTGACCATTTTTACGAGAGTTATCGAGAGTATATATATATATTATTTTTTTGGTCTCTAAGCACCTAAAGAAAAAAAAATTACATGGTCCCCGGCTTAAGTCTCGCCATGAGACCTACGGTAATAGCTTCTTCCCGATGGGAAATTTGCTAAAAACACACAATTTAGTATTTTAAATCATTAACTCTAGGTCAACTGGTTACTGAGATATTCAAAACGGTAAACACAATATGTGGTCTAATGTTAGTCTTATTGAGAATAACTAAAAATCAATAAACTCACTTATTTACTTAAATATTCTTTCAAGTTTGGTATACAAGTTCATCTAATTAAGTGTTATCATTGAATCCTCAAAACTCCCAAAATTAATGTTTCTTACAGTAGCAAACCAAGGTAATCATTGCACATGTAATTCTTATGGAGAATAGATAAATTGCTAAAACTCGCTTAATTTTTTACATAATTAAAAAAAACTTTGGTATGTTTTTCCTTAATTAACAGCCTTTTTAACAACATTTAAACCGCACCATTTAAACCAACCCTTATTGCAGCAAACCTACATACTCAGTATTATTTGATTACTATGATAGGAATAATATAAGTTCTATGAAATTCTTCCTACTCATGCCAGCATGCTGTGTGCGATCTTGTTTATTAATTTGTTCACTATATAATATGGGATTTAATATTTTTTGAGCTCCCTCAATTTCATCATAAAGTTAATAGCAAGGTATCTTAACTTAACAATTAAGTTCCTTAAAGTTTTTCTCTATGTCCAACGGTTACCGAGATATTAAAAAATCTAAACACAGTACGTTATATTGTGGGGCTCCAATGATAATCTTATGGAAGATAGGGAAAAATTAATATTTCCCATATTAATGAATATTTCTAGATAAAACTTGATATTTAGCTTCTTGTGGTTGAGATCTATCCATTTATGCTTAAATATCATAGTTTATATGTTTATCATGGCAGCAAACCTGCATACTCTTTTCCCATGTTAATCATATAGGGAATAAGCAAACTTCTTTAGTTATGGACAGATGTTGATGAAAGTTGGTATAAATGTTAAGATAAAAATTATTTATGGTAGAAATGACTACTTTCAGTGTTCCTCACAGCATCTAACCTGCACACTCTTTCTCATGTTAATCATATGGAGAATAGGTAAATAATTCTCATGTTTATGGACAGATTTTTATAAAACTTGTCATATATTATTATTAAATTATTGATTTGGAAATTCGCTGAGTACGCAGGTCTACTGCGACGGGGGTATTCTCATTTTAAATTTGTTTGAGGTATGAAGGCTCTATTTTAACTATTCAACTACATTGTTACCAAGTTTCAAGAAAATCTGATGAAAAACGGTGTCCATAGCGGGGGACAAAAATAACTTGTTTTAAGACTCTCTAGACAGAAAGTATGTGTCAGTCCACTGATACTGTTTCTTCATGAACCTTTTTGTACAGCATAAGGTCACATCATGCAACAACCTGTGTCAAAAAATGTTGCCATTACCTCGGGAGAGAAGGGGTATCTCCCTCCCAAAATATTTTCATTTGTAGCAAAAGGGTGTATGAAAGAAAGTTGATGACTATTTTTGAAACATTAGATATGTTAAATTATATTTTAATAAGCATTAATGTGATAGTTTTGTTAAAGGTATGTATTACTTAGTTTCCTCGTAGAAGGAGAAATTATTTGTCAGCTTACTCATTCTATTTATTGTGTAAAATAATTTGACAATAACCATAAAACCCAAAAGAACAAGTTTTATTACCCAAATAAAACTTTGATGTAGTCTTGCTGGAAAACTATAAAAATAATGACAAGTACCTATTACCCATGTACCCAAGAATGGGCTATTGGTTTGGTTAGACAATTTGCAATACTTTGCAATACATTTTTCATTTTTTACATTATTCCAAATTAGTCTTAGTTTAAAGGGATTTAACATTAATTATTCTAACTGTTTGATGTTGTTATTATATCATATAGTTTGAAATAATTGTATATATACAATTATTGATATTATTGATTATTATTGATTGATATTGTAGATACAATATCATTTAATTTCAGACCTAAATGTAAATTTAAGTCTGAGCTCTTGAATCGTTCTTTGTTGATTTTGGCAAGAACCCTGTCGAATGAATTACAAAATAACAAGTTGTACAAAATGAATCGGTGCCAGTCTAAATTTAATCTTGTGACCATACTAGAGATTTGTGATTGCGTCATTTATATATTAGAAACTTCTGAAGATTCTTAAGGGAAGAATGTCGCCCTATGCTTTTAAATGTCATAATCGGCAAAATGTATTGATTGCCAAATAGCTACTTAACATTTCTTCCTGAAAGTTTACAGATTATTCTACATGATTCTATGAAGGCCCTGTACTAGAAGTAATACTGTAACTGCTTTAGAACCAAAAAATACAGTATTGTTTAATAAACGCAAAAGTTTGTTTTGTTTATTTTTTAGTTATAATTTTATAACTTTTGTTTCCAATGAGATTTTCTCACTATTCTAGTACTGTCGTATCATATTGTAACACTGAGTAAGCAGAACAAATTTCAGCTGTTTATCTTAACTGAAAGTGGAGATACAGGTAAAAATGTGGAAAAATACAATTGCCAGGAATTCCGTGATTAGAAAAACATTACATCCCCAGACCACTTTAAGCTACTCACAATTAATCACGTTCAGAAGACACCAGCTCCATAGTGGTTGGTAAGGATTAAAATTAGAAATTAGATAAAAAAACATAAAATTAAATATAGGCTAAAATAAAAAAAATTAAAAATTCTTATAAAAAATAAAAATTGATTTTTAAAAACTGTAATTAGAAGCTGCTTCCGTTGTTACATGCAGTCACTTATTATTTTGTTAAACATCAATTGATATCTAAAATAGTTAAGTGTTATATATTGCCATTTTTAGAAAGAAACAAGCAATTTTAATCAACAATAAAAAATTATTTTTAGGGATGTTCTTCCCTTAATTTAATTATGTATACTATATTTATTTGAAAAATGGGTGTATTGTATCAATATTTATGATAAGAAAAAAATTGATATGTCTTCATTATAATCCTAAAATGCTGTACTGGTATGGTCATGTGTACTCTAACAAATAATAATAACAACTGGTAAAATTCCGTGTCAGTTAAGCCTACGTTACGAAAACTAAACATGAAAGATGGTACCTTTTCGTTTACCCACTAACATTTAGTTTAAAATTGCAAACGTTAAAAGCTGTCCCCAGTTAACAAAATCATTGAGCACGTGTTTTCTAGAAGAGAACAGCCCTGAACACAATTCAGCCAGTTCAGTTCGTGAGCGAGTTGGCATATCAACTAAAATTACTTTGCGGGAGTCCTTTGACGGCAGAAGTATTCGGATAGATGTTTGAATGGGCCCTCCGGCCTCACGCTTGGCGATTTGGGAAGGTCACAAAAAACGCCCTCCCGGCCTGCCGAGGCGTTTTGTAAATGACCTCTATGACGCGGCACGTTACCGACCAGTAGAAAGCAAACTGCTCTATCAGACTTCCGCCTTTGGAAAGCTAAAGTTTATTTAAATATGGCGGTTGATGTATGTCTATTATAATTATATTATAAGTGATTGTAGATAGTGATTTGCAATAGACCTGTTTGTGACCTGAATTGTTTCTGTGTATTTCTAAAAGTTCTTGGCGTTTTAAAATCTCATTGTCAGCCCTTTTGATTTATTTAATAACACTTCGTCATTGTTTTCCAAGTTAACAAAATAATCCATCCAATACTATAATACGAGCAAGTCTGGTAAATCCATTTATTTCGTCTAGACTCAGCCTGTATTTTCGATGAAAATAGACCATTGTTTTATATTATTATTATCCTCGTGATTATGATTGTTATTTAATGGTTTTGATGATGATCGATCAGCTATTGCAAAGTTCTCTAAAAGCTGTAGGCCTACAGGGTGCAATAAACGAAACCTAGTTGGACCTAGATAACAACTCCAGTAGAGTAAAGCCAGCTGTTACCAGCCCTCAGCCCTCAGAAGTAGTTTCCAAAATGTGAATCCGTTACGGTAATAGTTCAGCTGGCGTCACGCACGCTGGGTCGATCGGGTAGGCAGGAAGTTTACTATAAACACCTATCGATTTTGTATCACATTGTTTCAAGTCTCTGACAAGAGTGCCGCATTATTCCGTTACAGGAGTTGTTCATATCTTTTATATCATAATTTTTGAATTATTTAAAATGGATAAACTCAGTATATGGCAGTAAGTTATACTCATTTTAATAATGCAATATGTCTAACTCATTAGTAGTAGTATTCATTACATTATGATAATGTGTTTCATTTGCAGTTTTAACGTAATGATTTTATTTATTATGAATACTACAAAACAGACTTACGTCTAATTACGTCGTTGCGTTAAAGTAATTAAGTATTATTTGGAGGCAAATCACTGGTCCAGATTTTCGTCACTGCCAACTACTACAATAAATAATGAAACTAATATTCGCTATACAGAATGAGAATAAATAACCTGTAGAACAAACATTTAGAACATTTAATCAATCAGAATAAATAGAGTGATGATAAACGAAGAACGCAAATATTTTGACAATAAATATAATGCAATAAACCTATTTTAGTATTAAGTTTACTAGATTTCCGTTTGATTTATCAACTAAAATCATTTGAATTGTTTGAGAGTGTAGGCCTATATTCGTTTTGAAATTGATTTTTGAAAATATATGTTGTTTAATCTATTTAAATTTAGTAGGCCTATATCCAGACGATCCGTCTGTGACGGTAGAGGGATCGGGACGCGAGGTTTTTTTATACTATGACGTCATGTAGCGGGTGACTCACAGCTATATGAGGACTCGTTCGGTGAGATCGCACGTCCTCTGTATACAAACAACAATGCATCGACTGCACTGCGACATGAACATCGGCTGCGATGCAGTAACAATGAGATCATCGCGCCAAAGCTGAGAACTGATTTAAGTCGGTTAATCTAATGCATAGTATTCGTCAAACTTTTCGCTGCTGATATGAGTTTTTTTCATAGTTTTCGCTGATTGTATAAAAATAAATAATGTCTTGAACACGAATATTTGCTTAGTAATGTATATTAATTACTCGTTAATATACACAGTCATGTTATACTTGTTGTTTATAAAAATAAATAATGTCTTGGACACGAATATTTGCTTAGTAATACTTCGATGACTCATTCATACACAGTCATTTTATACTTGTTGTTTATGAAAATAAATTTTGCTTTGTACGGGTTGTATGACTTATTATACTTTGACATATACTTATGACTGTAATAAAATATTAACCTGAAAGCATATATAAGTAAAATTAAAATCATGTATTTAGTATTAATTTTAAATTATATAAATTTAAAAATGTTTATAGTGAATCATATACGTTATTATGTAATTTTAATATAGTAAATATTTGAAATAGGGTTAGAATCAAGGATCTATGTGAACATACTGATATCAAAACTGGGTTATTGAATGCGCATTTTTTATTTTATAGGACGTGGGTCAGTATAAAGTATACAATGCCCTTCTCCAGAAGATATAGGATAATGTCATACATTTCAACATCCGTAGAGTTCTTGTTTTCATAGAGAATTACAAAACGGCCCTGTTAAACGTTACAGGAATACACTCATACAGACAGAAATTACGATAAGACCTATTTAGACTTTTTTGGCTATAAAATGTAGTAATAACCAAAAATGTCAGAATTCAGAACAACTAACAGGCAAAATTATAATTTTATTTGTTTGCACTAAATGGTAATAGTATTTATTAATTTAACCAAATTTTAGTATCATGAGTACAGTTTTCCATCTTTTATAACAATATATTTACTGAGCATTACTGATATAGTTATTGCGTCCCAAACGGGTGTCTTTGACACCTTGTTTTCCTCTAGCGCGGCTGAGGTAGGCCGCGACTTCTGAAGTAACTTTTAATAAAGACATCCATTCAACATTCTAAAACATCTACACATTCCCGCGATAAATTCACAAATTTTGATACACCCTACAGTATCAATGACCCCGGCGAAGTGGCTCATCAGACGCATTCCGCGTTCGATTTCAATATCGTCAACCGCGGCGCGGCGCAGAGGAAGGTGCGAGCGATCGCGATCTCAGACCACACTGTTTCGAGCGAGCGACACGACCGTGGGAGTCTATTTTGGGACTGGAGATCGGTCTACTACAGCGAGGTATTTGCTCAACCACTCTTTGTGATAATCTGTGTTTTCTGTGATGCGTGTTGCTCCCGTTTACCTCGTAGTCAACTGACGGTAAAAAATATTTTAAAGTTTTGAAAATCTACAATAAGCAGGTGATTTTATTTCTTGGAATTTTTAAATCCAAAAATTACACAGGGATCTAATTAACCATCATACATGTAGCTAAAATGCACTAGTACTTAAAAAATAACAATGAAACCAAAACAAAAATGTCAAGCTTCATTATTAATTTATCAGTACTCAATACTTTAATACTCAGTAATTATCATGTATTAGAAAATCATATTTTAAATTCGATTTTTGTATGTTATAGAAGCATGAACACATGCTTCTAACACATGCTCTATTCCCATCTTCTAACATGGATGTAGACATATAAAAGCATCACTCTTCCTGCACTCCCCTGAAAGGGAAATGGTATTATTCATTCTCTTTTAGCGAATTTCCCATAGGGAAGAAGCTATTACCGTAGGTCTCATGGCAAGACTTAAGCCCGGGACCATGTTATTTTTTCTTCTTTAGGTGCCCAGAGACCAAAAACAATAGTCGTTAAAATTTATATATATATATATATATATATATATATATATATATATATGTATATATGTGTCTGTGAACACGATAACTCTCGTAAAAATGGTCCGATCGAGACCAAATTTGGTAGAGACGTGTATTCCTACAAATGCTCGGACGAGTTCGTAAACCAGACATATCGGTCAATGGGAATGGGTAGTTTGGGGGGTTTTGTACCCCAAAATGGGGTTTTTTGCGTTTTTCACATGTAATTTTTAAAAATTTCTAATTTTATATTTCACCATTGGAATCAGCTTAAAAAACTACACAATTAAGTTCCTTAAAGTTTTTCTCTATCTGAAACGGTTACCGAGATATAAAAAAATCTAAACACAGTACGTTGTATTTTGAGGCTCCAATGTTAATCTTATGGAGGATTAGGAAAAATTAATTTTTCACTTATTATCTAATATTTTTGGATGAAACTTGATATTTAGCTTCATGTGGTTGAGATCCATACATTTGTGCTAAAAAATCATAGTTTATGTGTTTATCATGGCAGCAAACCTGCATACTCTTTTCCCATGTTAATCATATGGTGATTAGGCAAACTCCTTTATTTATGGACAGATGTTGATGAAAGTTGATATAAATGATGAAAAATAAATTGTTTACGCTAGAAACACCTACTTTCAGCGTTCCTCACAGCAGCAAACCTGCATACTCTTTCCCATGTTAATATATGGAGAGTAGGCAAATAATACTCGTATTTATTGACAGTTAATGATCAAACTAGTCATATATTATTATTATTATGTTATTGATTTGGAAATTCGCTGAGTACGCAGGTCTGCTGCGACGGGGGTATTTTTCTTATTTTAAATTACAAAAATTTGCATTCTAATTAAAATTTCATGACCACAATTTGCGTACTCACAAATGTTTTCAAGTATCTAAATTCCAAAGAGCTATACTATACTGCATTCTAATTAAAATTTCATGACCACAATTTGCGTACTCACAAATGTTTTCAAGTATCTAAATTCCAAAGAGCTATACTATACAATCTTAAATTTTTGGTCAAATTATTCTGTTTGTTAACTGTTATTATTTCCAATGATTGATTGGAAATGATTCCTTTGGTTCTTATACAAGTTACTTTGTATCTCTTTTCCTCCTTTTAGCGAATTTCCCATAGGGAAGAAGCTATTACCGTAGGTCTCATGGTGAGACTTAAGCCCGGGACCATGTTATTTTTTCTTCTTTAGGTGCCCAGAGTCCAAAAACAATAGTCGTTAAAATTTATATATATATATATGTATATATATATATATATATATATATATATGTATATATATATATATATATATATATGTGTCTGTGAACACGATAACTCTCGTAAAAATGGTCCAATCAAGACCAAATTTGGTAGAGACGTGTATTCCTACAAGTGCTCGGACGAGTTCGTAAACCAGACATATCGGTCAATGGAAACGGGTAGTTTGGAGGGGTTTTGTACCCCAAAATGGGGGTTTTTGCGTTTTACACATGTAATTTTTAAAAATTTATAATTTTATATTTCACCATTGGAATCAGCTTAAAAAACTACACAATTAAGTTCCTTAAAGTTTTTCTCTATCTCCAACGGTTACCGAGATATAAAAAAATCTAAACACAGTACGTTGTATTGTGGGGCTCCAATGTTAATCTTATGGAGGATAGGGAAAAATTAATAGATAAAAATAAGATAAAAATTATTTATGGTAGAAATGACTACTTTCAGTGTTTCTCACAGCAGCTAACCTGCACACTCTTTCCCATGTTAATCTTATGGAGAATATAGGCAAATAATTCTCATGGTTATGGACAGATTTTTATAAAACTTGTCATATATTATTATTATATTATTGATTTGGAAATTCGCTGAGTACGCAGGTCTGCTGCGACAGGGGTATTTCTCTTCTCTCCTTGTTAAAACCTAATAATAATATGCTATTGATGAAACTATATTTCAGTTGGTTTTATTCTTTCTCATTGTCATAATGATATTTTGATAATAGGCTTATTCCATACCCATTTTACTTTAAATTAAATTAAATTGAATTTTTTTTATATACTTAGTGGCAATACCATCTTGAATTTCAGTAAAGTATATGACAAGGTAATAAACAAATTGATACATACATATTTTAATGATTAAAAAAATAAAATAGTATATCTGAATTAATAAAACAAAAATTACTTTCAACTGAAGAATAAAATGATTATCAATTTTGTTGTATTTTTAGCAACTAGCCGTGTTTCTACTTACAGCAGATTTATTTATTTCTCAGTTACAGCACACCATTAATACACTATGAATACTTAATATAATATTATATTTAGCACACTAATTTTCAATAGTTTTTTAATATTAGCTGTGAAAAAATTAGTGGGTATTTAAAAAAACAGCCCTGTTTTTATTGAGTCTCTTGATTTATTTAAGTTCCAAAATACATATTTGGTGCAGATTAGCCTTCACTTTTATTCAAGTACGTCACCTCAAAATATCATTCACTTTTACTGATAATAACACTTTTTTGTCTAAAATAATTGAGTTTTCAAAGTGTATTTATCCTTAAATTGATCACAGACTAAAGTCAGTTGTAAGAATATTTGAGACAATGATCCAACTGGGAGGTGCTCGCCAAGACGAGCCGTGTCCCCATTAATGATGCTGTGTGCCAGCGGTACATTGCCAAAGTGGTAAACCTAAAATATGTGTTGTGTCCACCTCATAGTCTGCTTACGTAACAATATGACTTATAAATACTCAAGTTTACATCAATGATTAAAGCTAGTGAAAATAAATTGTAGTGTTTTATTTAATAATGAAAATATTTCATTTCTTCATGTACTCATATTCAACTTAATATGATATAATGAATCTGCTGGACTTCCCCAATCACTTTAAGTAATAATATATACAGAGCCTCCTAATATATACATAGTTTTACCAGTTTGGAAGGTTTATGAACCATACTTGGTTCATGAGGTGTTCTAGTGTGTTCACTACCTAACGGTTCTAAGCCACAATGTATGGCATTCATTTAACAATTCTTCAAATGTATTTATTGTCTTTAAGAAAAAATTGCAATTGCAATTATTGACAAAGTCATAAGCATGATACAAAATTATATATAAGGTCATCATTCGTTATAAAAACATTAACATTGGTTATTAAAAACTAAGTAACAATAAAATCAATAATAAACATCAATAACAACAATACAGATATTAACAAGACTCAACAGAATAAAACGGTTTTAAATAAATTTAACAGAAGATAAATAATATAAATACTTTAACATGGTCATAAAGCTTAACATAGTGACTAAAAGCATAAATTTACAATATCACAGGCCAAATAGTCATCAATTGTATAAAAAGCCATCCCAGCTAACCACTTTTCTAAAACTGTTTTAAAATGATCAAACTTAACAATCCAAGCTTTTTCAGGCAATTTATTAAATAATTTAATTTTCATAAAAATATGGCTACTTCTCGTTTTTTCAAGCCTTATACATGGTAAGTCCAATAAGTACTTTTTTCTAGTTTGGTGGCATCGTACATTTTGCCTAATAATATAGTCATCAAGGTTTTTTTTTACATCTAATAAGCAGCAATAAATGTAGAGACTGGGTAGTGTAAGTATTTTAAAGTCTTTAAATAAAGGTAAACAGGTCTCTCTGTTAGAAATGTTCTTTATTATTCTGAGAGCTTTCTTTTGCCAAATGAAAACCTTTTTAGCGCCAGAACTGTTACCCAAAAGAGTGATCCCATATCTCAGATGGGAGTGAAAAAATGCATAATACACAGTAATTAGCATATTAGTGCTAACAGTACCTCTTAACTTACGTATGAGGTATGAGACACGTGCCAATTTGGTGCATAAGGTGATTTGGTGGACACATGACCGTCCCAGCTCAACTTACTATCTAAATATATACCTAGCAGTTTAACAGTGACCTCATTACTACTTATTAGCTGATTCATAGAAAATACCAAACTTTCAGTCTTATTAATATTTATAATTAAATCATTGGCTGAAAACCACTCTGAGGCTGCCTCCAAGCACTGTTCTTTCTCTAGTAATAAATTTTCTATATCTGTGCTATAATTAAATAAAGTTGTATCATCTGCATACAATACTGCCTTACACAGCATACTATAAGCAAAGTCATTCATAGCAACAATGAATAAGAAAGGCCCAAGCACTGAGCCTTGTGGAACACCTGCTTTGGTAAATTTTAAGTTAGAATGGAGTTGCCCTTGCACCACCATTTGTTTACAGTCACATAGATAGGACGCCAGTAACCTTATCTCATTGTTTCTGATACCATAGGCAGACAATTTACTTATTAGTAATCTATGGGAAATACAATCAAAGGCTTTAGTGAGGTCTAACAGGGTTGCAGATGAGAAAGATTTTGTTTTAAAATTGTCTAAAACATTTTCTATTAACATTTCAACTGCTTGAATCGTATTGCGACCAGGCAGGAAACCAAACTGCTCATTACAGAGAAGATTATTACGGAGAAAATAGTTATACAATTAATTGTTCTTTAAAACAATATTCAAATATTTTACCTATTATTGGAACCAGTGCAATTGGGCGATAATTAGATGGATCTGACCTGTCCCCCTTCTTATAAACAGGTATAATCTTTGTCAACTTCAAAGCTTCAGGATATACACCTTGATATAGCATTTTATTGAATAGGTATAAAAGGGGTCCGATTATAATATGTATGATTTCTTTTAATAACTTATTAGATATACCATAAAAGTCATCACTCTATGAATTATTCAGTTTGGATACACATTTTAGAATTGCATCTTTTGTTATTAGTTCTGACTTAAAAGTTAAGTTTCCTATTTGCTTACTAGAAACATAGTTGTATAGAAGCTGTTCAGCAGAATCAAAACATTCATCCTGTCTGCTATTTTTTATGTCACAGGCAGAGTTAACGAAATAGTTATTAAACGTATCAGAACTTATAACGACTTCACAATTCTTACTTTTACTCAAAGATTAATTTTAAGCAACCTTGCATCTATTATTTGAATTTAAAATGTAAGTTTCTTTTGCCTTTTTTTTTGCTTGGATAATTTTTTCTTTATATATTTTATTGGCTTTATGATATAAATCTTTACATTCAGATTCATGTATTGTACCCTTTTTTAGCTGAAATCTATTATACAATACTAAAATATGATCTCTAGTTATATTTAGCTCAGATGTAAACCATTTAACTCTTGGCTTTTTTTGTTTTTTATTATAACCTCTCTAAATCTACAGCATTCGTCACAAACATTTGAAAGGATGGACAAAAAGTAATTAAAAGCATGATCAACATTTGTGAAAAAATACAATATTTGCCAATCAAAGTGAAGCAATTCATTTTTTAATTCCCGGATGGCTCTAGGTGAAAGTGATCTTATGTTCTTAATCTGAATAGGCGTATCAACATGCTCTACATGGAGACTCCAGTCATAAAAAAGAGCCAAAACTCCAGCATGGTCAGACAAATGAGGATTGATAACATTACATTCGATCTTGTCTCTATTCAGATTTGTAATAATATTATCTAAACATGATTTACCTTGTGTTTCTTCTCTATGCAGGCGGTAAAGACTGAATGACCTTAACAAATTGAAAAAGTATTCTATATCAGGTTTGTTTTCCCTAATGTTTATATTGTAGTCACCCGTTAAGATTAACCTTAAATTGATATACCGGTTATTTAAGTACACCAATAGTGATTCTAAAATATTACAAAATAAAGATAAGCTTGAGTCTGGAGTTCTATAAACAGTTACCACTATAATATTATTTTTTGGAATAATCATACCTGTCACCTCAAATGCAAAGTTAGTGCAAAACTGAGAAAAATCTATAACATGAAAATCTATATCTTCCTTAACAAAAATTGCACTTCCACACCTAATAAAAGGTGTCTCTCTACAGTAAATGCCAGCTAATTTATATCCAGTTGGGGTGTACAGAGATGATTCATGAGGATTTAACCAATGTTCATTTAAAGTTAAAATATCACAGTCATATTTTTGTAACCATATGTTTAACATGTATATTTTATTTCTAATAGATTGTATATTTAAAAAGTAAATTGTTAGTGGCTTCAATGATTTTTTATTTGACCTAATAATACCATTTTTAGACCTTTCCACATCATTACAAAATTTAATATCTAAGGAGGAGTGGTTGGAGGAGGTGTTGAACAGTTTCCCTGAGAAGTGCTGCATTCATGTCCCTTGTTGTCCGTCGATACTCGTACAGTTGATGTAGTCATGCATGATAAACTGGTTCCTTCTGCAGCTTCTGTAGAGATGTCATGAGCCGGCAGATTAGTATGCTCTGTCCCTGTTTCCTTTGCAGCCGATGTCGTTGGTTGCAGCTCTTTAGCCAAGGCATCAGATGAAGAATCAATTCCCACTTGTGTTGTTGCCTCAGTAGCTGCTTTGCATATTTATTTTGCCAACCAAATCTTTCCCAATTTATTTAGGTGTTGTCCGTGGTTAGTATGGTCAACTGAGCAAACTTTTACTAAAGTGACATTGTCATGCTGGTTTTCTAATTCTTATAGATGTTCATTTGTCTTTTTGATTTCCTGGTTAAGGCAGGACCAATTTGGTAAGTCAAATCTCATTAGAAGACCAACCAAAACTATTTTTTGTCTCTGATCCTTTTTTATTGTTTCTGTTATTTTATTTAAGGCATTCTGTGCTTCATTCTTTGCCATGTCGTTTGATCCTGTTAAAATTACTAAAATATCACCAGATTTTAATTTTTCTCCCTCAATATTATGATCAGTTAAAATGTCACCTGCACAGCCACCCGGTCTCACAAATCCCACTGCATCATAATTGTTTGTATTTCTAGTCAGGTGAAAGGCAAGGTCTCTCCCATGGCTATCCGAGCATAGTAACATTTTTTTCCTCATTCCTCTTTCCACTGGTAAACTAATATTATGTCTTTTTGGTGGTCTTCTATGTTCTTTTGGTTTTGACTTTATGCTATTTAATGATGTAGCCTCGTCATTTCTTTCCTCTTCCAAGCCACTGATAACTTCTTCATTCTCTGAGATACATTCTGTCTCTGAGAATAAGTCAAATCTGTTGCTTAGGGCAACAGTAGGTGTGCTAGTTAGTGTTACCGGTATAAGTTTTTTGGATTTGTTGGATTTGTCTTAACTTTTTGCCAGTTTGACAAAGTGTCAAATATTTTTTTTACATTATTACTTAGAGGAGGATAACAGGTATCACAGTTTGATTTTGACTTTTCCATAGTGCGAAGTTGTTGTAGAATTTCCTCATTTTCTTTCCTGAGTATAGAAATAACTGTTTCTAGAGTTCTTATGGAAGATAGCATATTTTTTGATTCCTCCTTTATTATATAGCATTTTTTGCAGTGAATATTTCCAGTTGACTGGCCTGCATGACTTCCTGGAACCACTTCTGCACTATCTGCTTGTGAGATAATATTTTTCGTAAAGTTTTTCTCCCTCTCGAGTTTCAACTCTAGCGATTTTATCTTTTCTTGTAAATCCCTTTCTTGCAATTGAAATGCACATCTTGAAATGCATATTTTCTATGCATCTCAAAAATATATATTTATACCAATAAATACTAACATCATTAATTAATTTTGTGTTTGCATTTTGAGGATTGAGATTGTATAATAGCATTGATTCCCTGTACACATAATAAATTAATTAAATCTAAAACTAAAAAATTATGCTCATACCAATTTCATAAAAAGCGATCAAATGTTATTAAATTGACAAGGAGACATGGATTTGCTTAGGAGAAAAATATATTTGATTTATTTGGTACAAATTGTACTGTATTCATAGTCAACGTTCACTGCATATGAAACCATAGATCGATATACTCGTCGATATTGCAGGATATTTATTTTTAAACTTCATGAGCATACCATTAAGTTTAAAATATATTTTTAAAACTTGAGTAAATGGTTTTAATCATCAATGTTGCATACCTTATTTCTGTCTACAGTTCATTCTTTTTTTACGTCTATATGTATTTCAGAACCTAATGGTTTCATCATTTGGTCGTACAGGTCAGGGCGCAACAACAAAATGACTTTAACAAATTTCTATGTTTGGCCTATGTTTGTTCTAATGTAAATAATTTAAATGTTGAACCTTATTGTTTATACATCTGTGATCATATGAATCAAAATTTGAGGGTAAAATTTTTTGAACGAACTGATGATGAAACTATGAGGTTTTGAAATACATAAAGACGCATAAAACAATTAATTCTTGGCGGAAATAAGGTATCGAACCTAGTTAATTAATAAAAACAGTTAAGTAAACATACAAAAATGTATAAATGACTTTTTAACCCTTGGTTTGGGATGCCAACTGATTTTTTGGAAAGAGTGAAGAATAATCTGACTCAAACATTTTGTGAAACTTCACTGGATGTTCAGATGAATTTTGCATCAGTCATAATGAATCATTTTTACTCTTATTGAAGTTAAGATTTGAAGATTACAATATATATTCATGGTACTGTAAACAGTTATTTTTGCTAGAATTGAAGACTAATTTACATCAGTGAGTGTTAGAGGTAGAAAGTACAAGTTGAATAGTCTAGTTCAGAGCCTGTCCCACACAATGAAGAACTGCTGGCTAAAAGTAGCGGCTTTGGCAGCACCTTCATAGCCATTGGCAGATGCTCAACATTTAGGTCTGCGTCTTCGCACGTTGGCCCCTTGCTTTGAGCTTTCCTTTGAGAATTTTCAAAAATATCACTCAGGCATAGACTTGATAGAATGAGAATAAAGATAATATTTTTAATAATATACAAGGAAGAAATTAGTTTCTAGATTTTAAATCCCATTCAAAATTCCAGTTTATAAAAAGAAGTTTTTTACTGAATTTACATGTCTATTTTGCATCGCTCATAAATATTTCCTAGCGACCCACGAAACGATGAGGTGGTAGTAAAATAGTTTAATATTCTATTTACAATCAAACACTTAATAATGCCATGAAGTTTGTATTACTACAATTGTACCTGTATTTGTCATAAAATCGAAAGAAATAAGTTTCCATAAATTGTATGTGACAATAGAAAAAATTCACATAATTGGAGTTTTCATCTTATGTAATGTTTAAGGAATGAATCATAAAACTAAAATTAAATAGAGGAAAAAATCTTTTTAATCGGGAGAAAATTTTAAAACGCCAAATAACATAATATTTGAACACAAAATATCACATATGTACAATGTATGAACACAATGGATGTATCAACCTTTAATTTTGTCTACTTACATGTTCCATAATTACAAAATTGTTTTGCACTCTATCAATTCAGACGATTGATTCTTTAGGTTAGTTCAAATTCCTTGCCAAATTGCTTGCAGGAAATATGAAGACAACTATAGGTTCGTATTGGTTCCAAATTCCCATGTGTAGCCCTCTGTAGTCTGTATCCGACATGTGTCGTGTGGTATTTTGGTTTGTGAAGTAGTTCATCTTGGCAGAGCCTCAGAGAGGGTTGTTTCCAATAGACTCAGTGAATTGTTGAGAAATGTTTCATAACATTCAGAATTATGAGTCCCCTCTAGAAAAAGTGTTATTGTGTGCTGTCTTTCCTGCTGGTATGATGAAGTACTGTATTAACATATGTTGAGTAAATAAAATCTTATTTGTGTGAGTCTCGATTGAACAATATTATTGGTTTTTGGTATGTAAACTTAGTTTTTAAAACCTTTTAACCTCTAATAATAATTATGATTTAATAATAATTATTATTTCTATTAATAATATTTTTATCATAGTATGTGTAGGAATACAGAAATATACAATAAAATTATATCTAAAATTATAATAAATTTATAGCCTGAGTATTATGTATAAACCATTTTAATTTTACTGTGCCTTCATATTTTAAACTCATTACCATTAACAAATATATATCAAAGTATCAACATACCATTTCTAATTTATTTACTGAATATTTTGTGTTTATTTCTAAAAACAATTTCTTAAAATGTATTATTTATTCAGAAGTTTGTTGAGATAATTATAAAATAAAGGTATTTAAATCAAGGACAAGTATTAAAATTATGTATGTATTGTCACTTTTATTATCATAATACATTTCGGACTTTGATTCTACCATATCATTATTGTGGCGGAAAATAAAAACCTTCTTTAAAATTCACTCAGAAGAATTAATGAAAGTTATAGGTTTTTCAAACTGCAGTATTATCTGTATTTATGTGCACTGTGCAGATTGATCGAGTCACTGGAAGAAAAAGGTCTCCGGGTGCATCAGGACCTGGTGTATATAGAGCAGACGCAGGCAGAAATAGAGCGGCTCAGCAAAGAGTTGGGCGGTCTGCAGAAGGAAGCAGAGACATTGTACGTGTTCGGTGCGGACCAGGCCGGGGCTGAAGCTGATCTCAAGGTGAGGCACAACCAACCACTCTCATATGCAACATGAAACCAAATTTGTAAATGGCCAGTAGAGTGATTTAATATGTTAAATAGGTACAATTTGTAAAAAAAATTTTAAGTTGACATCCAGTTTATGGACTTAGTAGAACATAATTTTAACTCTCCTGTGAGACTGACATAAAAATTTCAAACTATATGAATTTGCTTAAAAAATCATTTGAATCCATCTTAATGATTTTTTTTAATACTGTTTGTTAAAACATCCATGCACTACTCCTGGGTTTTTTCATTTGACCTTAATCTTTATTTCAAATTAATAGTAATTTATATTTATCTTTTCATTATTTAATGAATGAAATAAGAATAAAAAAATAATAAGAATAAAATAATCCTTTAATAAGAATAAAATAAAAGGTATTCTTAAGAATAAGATATTGGTGCAATACAATATTGGTATTATTGCTTTTTAGATACTACCCTGTTGTCTTATATTCATAAAACGTTGGCATTATAATATTTCTCATCTTCTTTTTAACAATAAATAAATTTAGAACCAAATAATCATTAGAATCAAATATCATTAGGTACAACATAGAATAATAAAGATGTTCCATCACATAAATTCGGTTTTTATTATTCTCATCTCATGAATTGGCAGTTATAAGTATATCAATGAGCGAGAAGCTATAAATTATGGCCTATTTTTTCATTTTAGTTTTTTTTAATATGTTTGCACTGTTACAGGATTTGGAGGAACGTGTAAAAGGCTGTGTAGGACGAGTTGGTGGTTTGTGTTCAAACACACGTAGCAAGTACACAAGCACTCAGCAGTTGGTTCCTACTGATATTGCACAAGAGGTAAGCCTATACAGACACAAGTTTCAGTTTTAATTCACATTTAATCATTTTTTCATTACCGTATTGTAATTAGCTACATTTTTGTTTTGAATACGCATGAATGTAAGATCGATGGGGTGGTTACTAATTTACTTTTGCACAAGAGATGTGTTTTGACCGGAATAAAAATTATATTTTGGAAATAAACATGTAAATTTATTTCAATAACCTTAAAATTAAAAATTTGTAATTGCCTTTCACAAGTTTGCATGTGTATTTTACTTAATTTTGAACTATTTATTAGATTTATGTTCTGCGCAACCACTTTAATAATATTATACTATTAAATGTGTCATTATTGTAAAAACTTAAAAAAAATGTAATTTAAAAATTTAAATTAATGTAATAATTTGTAATTTAAATTGTTATCATTAATTATTAATGTGTTTTTTCTCTGACTACAATATCTTCCTTTGCAGCTCACGTCCCTTGAACTGATATCAGAGGGCGTACAAGGAGCGATGGAAGAGAAGGGGCGAGAGTTGAAGAGGGCGAAGACAGTTCGCACAGAGTACGCAGGAGATGTGGACGAGATACAGAGATGGCTGAGAGAGGCGGAGCTAAAGGTACAAGACCGCTCTGTGCAACCGCATAAACTCAAGGAATACATCCAGGTAATCAGTGAACATCTTACTCTGAATCATTTGCATAATTTTTTCAATCAAAAAATGTTCACAAGCTTTTTGCAGAGTAACCTTTGTTTTTTTGAAAATATTTTACCTGTTAGTATTTGTATTAAACTACTTTATTTATTTGAGATCACCCCAACAATAGGCATAGAAAGCAGTCTCAACTATATCGAGTTTCAGCTAAATTTAAAATATATTAAAAATCTAAAATTATATTCTGTTTAAAACTATGTTTCCTTTCATATTTTATGTAAGAAATAGACTTGTCATGAGAGAGTTATTTCCAGTGTGACTAATATTCTAAATTATAGTAACTATACATAGTACAATAATTACTGATTAACATAAAACTTTCAGCAAATACAAAGTGAGCTACCAAGTGTGACGGATCGGCTGGACAGGACGAAGCGAAATGGACAAACTCTATTAGAGAAATCTCAAGATGAGGAGGAGAAGAAATTAATCCAGAGCACTTTGGACTCTCTGACCGAACAACTTGGGCTTGTCAAGTCATGGCTAGATGAAAAGAAATCTCTGGTAAAATTTATACATTTTTATCCATTTTGGAAAAGTTACAAACTTAAACTTAAAGTTCAACAACTATCAAAATAATTAAATCGGCACATACTAAAACGCTCTTCAGTCCAAACAGAGTAGTTTTCAGAAAAACTAAAAAAATGTTTAAACCCAAATAGGATACAGTATTTTTATTTTATTTAATAATTTAGTACTGAAATAGTTTTACTTATAACAATGATATTAGGTTAAAAAATGTTTTTTGGTGAAAAAATACACGTTTAAACACACTTTATTATACATTTTTTTAAATGAATTAAAGTTATTATTTTAATACAATAACATATTTTTGTTAAGGACTATGTAATTGACAGTAAAAAGTGTAAAAGTGTTGCGAAACAATGTGCGGGAAGGGCTTCAGTCACTGAATGAGCACCCCCTTTGTAATATTTCAGTGGTCAGTAGTGCTATGTACAGGGAATGTGACTGATTTCCTTTTAGCACACAAAGATGGTGCTATCTTTGAAGATACAATTTTCATCAAAAACTCTATATATTCTTTTGACTGAGGCTCTTTTAGCATGTGCTGATTGAAGTGCCTTCGAGAGTCTTGAACAATTATGGCATTAAATAAAGTGTTCCCTTAGTAGGCCTACACACATAATACATTGTCAATGGCATTTTTTGATCCATGGATTATAAAACCCAGCTGGTTATACTATAATGGCTTCAGCTCTTCTGGAACTATAGCCATAGTGAATTGTGTTAATTATTATAAACATTTCTGGTATCTAATTAAAGTTTATTAAAATATTAAAGATGTACAAAAAAGATCAGAAAAAGTAAAAGCAAGGTTCAGACCAATGTACTAACGGAAATTAGATTTTTTAAATAAATTATTCTTTTTCACTGCATTTTGGCTAATGACCCTATCTGGGATCCTCGTACAGGTGGGTGACACACTAGATGCCTGGCAGAGGTTCATGACGTTGTATGACTCAGTGATGTGCTGGGTTGTTGAGAAAAGGGCATTCTTGGTGGAGCCTCTGGCGCTGACATCACTGCCACAGGCTAAGCAAAGGCTACAGGACTACTCTGTAAGTGGATGTCATTGATACAAGTCAAGTCAAATTCACTTACTTCCTCTCCTTACACACTGTTTCTTTTTTATACTGTAGCTCAAAATTTCAAATTAAAAATCTATTTGTCAATATGAAATTTGTGTTTCATCATAAAATTTTGGACCCTAAAACTAAAGATTTTGGTAGAAATACTCTTAACGAGTTTTACAAAACAATTATTTTTTTAAATTTAAATTTTGAGTTTTACTCTTCAAATAATTCTAATTTAGTTCTGTCCTGTACCTATGTGTAGATTATGCTTTTGATTAAATTTAAAAAAGATTTATTTAATTGAATAACATTTATTTTTATCAAAGGTTTATTGTACAGAAAACATCATATCATTTGGATTCAGATGATTTAGCTGTTATTCAGGTGAAAAAACAACTTTGTGACAGTAAATGTTTATTAAAGGCACAAAATAGATTTGTGTAGTACGCATGTCTGCTGCTATGTGCCACAAAATTTTGAATCTTCTCTAAATTTTGTCAGTTACAGCAGTCGACAGACGTTCCCTACGGGATTTGTTAACAATTGACATTTCTCCATTTTTAAAACGTGAAACCCACTCGTACATTTGAGTTTTACCTAAAGCATCATCTTTAAAAGCAGTTTTCAACATAACAATGGTATCTGCAGAAATCTTCCCTAACAAGACAAAAAACTTCAGAGATGCGCGCTGTTACGTCCGCTATAACGAAAAAACGATGAAATGACGAAACAGTTTTCACTAAAAAACTCACTGCAGACGAACACGTCCACCTACGGCAACGGTACTAGCGGCACTGAACTCCCGATGAGCTGCGCTACACACACGTAGAGGCAGACATGCGTATTACACAGGCCACACCTATGGCAGCGTAATTCCTGTTACTTTTAGGTACCCCTCGTATGTTGATTCATAGTTAATGTATTTATTGTATTTTTGTATATTTTTTACGTAACAACCAGAATCTGTTTACATATTACTCCTGGCTAGGTGGAGTGTTTGACATGTTTGTGTTCAGGCCGGTGTGAAGAGCTGCAAGCAAGCCACCAAGAACCTGAGTGAGATGAGCAAGGAGCTGGAGATGTTGACCCAGACCACCAGCGTTGGAGACCTTCCAGACAAGATGGAGGAGGCTGAGGTGGCCAAAACTGAGGTTGAGGCTCTGCTGCTGGAGAGGGTGAGTGATACAGGACACCAACAGATACCAGGCATTTTCATGTTTATCTTTTCAAAATTTACTACTTCCCTCCCCTAATTTATAAACTTATAAAGGCTAAATGAAGTTTTGTATTATTAATTTTTATAAACTTATTCTTTTTCATGCAGTTTTTACTTTGGTCTGGAGAGCCAGCATTAGACATTCATATTCATATGACAGATAAGGTAATTGATACTGTATGCCCATTTGTTTTTTGTTAAAAGTTAAATATTTTAAATAGATAAAATAAAAGAAACCACTTCTCTGAAAAGACACTTTCTTTCTTAGACATTTTAACTATATTCTCAGTATATTTCTTGCAAATATTTTAATTGGCTTTTTATTGGAGTTATCTTAATTTCAAACTGGTTTTGAGCTTTCAATGTTATTTGCAGAATATGATTAAAATTGTTTGCAAGTATGATGCTTTGAGAAATAACTGGTTTCCAGAGTTTGTTTATTTGTTTTATTTTAACTATTTTAAACATCAGCAAAGTAGTAGAAATTTAAACTTGAGCTATAAAAATGTCCTAATAAGATGTAAAACCATAGAAAGGAAAACTTTATGATTAATTTAATAAAAAATTTGTTTTTTTATAAATCATATCAAATTTATGAGTTAACCAAGTCAAAACTTCAATTTCTCCTAGTTGATTATTTGTTCACAGAATGCTTTACTTCATGAGACTAGTGAGGAATGGGAGCAATGTGAGAAGAAGATGAAGGAGGTCCGCAGTTGGATAGAGAAGGCTCGCACCAGCCTGGAGTCTGCACCTAACAAGAAGCGGCCAATCAGAGACCAGCTTTTGCTGCGAGAAAAAATGGTGGCCGATATAGCCATTCAGAAGTCAAAACTGTCCATTTCTGTTGAAAAACTTCAAGTAAGCATAAATTAGAGCATATTTTAAGAGAAGCAGTCTGAATAAATTACCTGTACCTATTTTTTCTTTAATATTTAAGATTTTTGTCAAATTGTTACTTTTAAACAGATTTCCTTTGTAAAAAACATATAAAATAGTTATTGTTGTAGCTCTATTATTATAGTTCTGACTGAAATGCCATATATATTTCAACAACCGGAAAACGGAGAACAGTTTTTTTTTATTGAGGAGTGTAACTATGGGCTATTATCTTTATCGATACAACTAATTATAAAATACTTAATGTTCAGTCATCTTCTAAATTATAAGAAACACTATACTAGGAGTGGGCTCCACTTAAATGAATCAGGAAAACTAATAATGTGTAGTAGTATGGCAAAATGGCTCTCTAAACTCAAGTCATATCATGATGCTGCTGTTCCTGCTGCTGCCGTCACACCAGCACCTGCGGATCCTGAGGCTATCCCCCCAACAAAGCACTTACAACTCCTTTCATGCTCTAGCCCTGTATCTGTTCCTGTCTCTTCTCTTCTAAATTATACAAGTCCTAAAACATATTTTTTAGACAAACTCAGGCATTTCCCACCACTAAATTAAATGTTGTAAAAAGTATTGTTAAGAACAATATTTTAGTTAATAATAGAGAATTGATTTTAAAAGAAACTAGCATTGACCTCTCAGGTTTAACTAGATGCCTCCCATGTCATCAGCCCGTAGACACTAATTTTTCACAATTTAAAAATAAAGGAAAATCACAAAAGAAGATTTATTTAAATATTCTATCAAAATGTCAAGGATTTAAAAAGTCGATTTGAGGCTGTGGAGATAACCCTGTCTGAACTTGATTCTGATTTGGTGGTCTTAACAGAGCACAAAATGACAGAAACTGAACTAGAAAGGTTTACTATCAATATTTGTTCAGTTATTTCTTCTTATTCTTGTTCAACTACTTCTGAGGAGGTGTACTAATCCTTCAAAGGGAAGGGTTTAGTGGGAGGCAGCTGGATTCTCCTGTAATTGACAAGCTCTGTGTGGATAACCTGTTTGAATTTTCTGTGGCAAAATTTAAGTATGAAAAATCTTTTATTTTATTAGCAGGAGTTTACTGAACTCCACAGTTCAAAACTAAAGAATTTCTAAAAAGGCTTTAGTACCTTCATTGAATTCCTTTTGGGTAGAGCCAAGTTTATAATAATTACTGGTGATTTTAATATTAATTTATATGGAAATTCAACTGACAGTAAAGAATTAAAAAGCATTCTCTGTAGATGGCATGAATGCCATCGTTGATTTTCCAACTTGTGTCACACAGACTAGTAAGACTTGCATTGATTTATTTTTTTAGTAACATAAATAAAAACAATCTTCTAATTTCAGGATTGATAACATTATTTTCTGGCCATGATAGGCAAATGTTAGAGCTTTTTAATTATGAATTGAAATAATTTTACTTTTTTTTGTCTGGTAGTTTTTACCAGACAATATAAACATATTTAAAAGAATCTTTAATGAGGAGGATTGGATGCTTGTATATTTTTCATCTGTAGAAAATAAGTATGATTGTTTTTACAGCATATTCAAATATTATTTTGACTCTTGTTTTCCTGTTGCTAGTATTAAAAAATGTCACAAAAACAAACCTGGATAGCAAAAGATTTGAAAGGAGAACGATATACACAAATGCTGTTAAGTAAACTAGCTGGAAAATTAACACAGAACAATTTAGTACTGAAGTAAAAAAAGCGTTTTAGGAAAAAAGTTGTGCTAGCAAAGAAAATATATTTGGATAAAAAAATTAAAGCATCAGACAATGTATATAAAACAACATGGGATATTGTAAAAATGAAACAAAAAAGAATATAAAAAATGTATATACAACTTAAATTTAGAGGTGAATTTTAATTGTAAGTGAGCCAGCGCTGATCGTGAACTTATTCAACGACTATTTTGTTAATGAAGTTGAAATAAAACTGACAGTACACATGCTCAACAATTAATAACGAAATTCAAGTGTCCACTTTTTGAAGAACGTGAAGTAATGAAAATTATTGATTCCCTAAAAAATAAATGGAAAACTGGCATTTTTCCAGAAAAATCAAGATTTCTAAAGTCATCCCAAAATGTACATGCTAAAATGTTTAAGTACTTCTTTAAATATAAAAAATTAATTCTACCTCTATACAGATGATTCTAATTTAATTAAATCAGCTAAGAATGCTAATGTTCTGAAAATGACAGCTTTTAATCAATTTTCAAATTTTCAATCATTCTTGAATGAAAATAAACTAATTTTGAATACAGATAAAACCAATTTTATGTCATTTTTCACGAAGAAAAATAGTAATCAATATAGACCTTATATAGTAGCTGATGTTAAAGCGTTGAATGAAGTCAACTATACAAAACTTCTAGGTTTAACAATAGATAAGTATCTTGATTAAGGTCTACAAGATATCTGGTCTATCTGTTGATAGTGTCATTAAAAAGATAAACTCCAGTATTTATGCTCTAAATAAAATGTTTTTTTATTGTAGTTTGCCTGTTTTAAAAATTATATTTTTTGCTCAAATACAATCTCACATTGTAATGGAATAAGTTTATATGGAGGGGCTTCAACCTAAAATCTAAAAAACATTTTAAAACTTTAAAAAAAGCAATAGGAATAATGTTGAATCTTAGACAAGATATTTCTGTAGAACAGTTACAGTTTATATATCCTTGAGTGTGTCATATGTTGTGTGAGTGATTTTAGTGGTAAACTTAAAAGTGGTACCTATTATAACTCATACAAGACGGAAAAATGAAAAATTATTTCCAAAACATTTTTTCCTAAATCCACTTTATTCCGGTATAAAATTTGTAAAATACATTCCAAAGAGTATAAGAGAGATCCAAAAGATTCCTAAATTTAGGAGGCCATTGAAGGAGTTCCTCGTTAAGAGCGCTATATATTCACTTGAAGAGTTTTGTACATTTTCTAATGTCAACATTACACTACATTCTGACAGTTCCTGAAGAAGAAGAAAGAAAGTTCATTTTTTTAAGATAAACTGCTGTATAATATCTAGTGATTGAATTATTAGACCGAAATAGTGGAATGGTAGATTTTAAGTTTTCTCCCGATACCTGCCTCTATTACATTAATCCTTATTCTTTCCCAATATTACTTAACAGGTGTTGTTACTTTGTAATGTTGTAGACTCGTGTTTTGTCATTTTGTAAACAATAAAAAATTCATTAACAATCTAAACGTATCAGTACACCTCTCAGCCTTTTTTACCCGTGCAAAGAACGGGTACTTTGGCTAGTTCTGAGATTAAAAAATTTCGGATTAAATTTTGTACTGGTTGAATTCAGCAATTAGAATCCTTAGCAGGATTTAAAACTAACTGTGTCTAAATAGTTTAATTTTGTATCATTTTGACACTGTGCCTTGTTATTTGTTCTACGGGATGTATTGTTGCAGCTCCATTTCCGGTCCGGGGTGGAAGGTGACCCGAAGGTGACGCAGGCAGCTGAGGAGTTGTTACAAGAGCTGGAGTTGCTACTGGCCAACGTCAAGGAGCAGTCGACAGCCCTGGAGACCACCCTGCAGCAGATCGAGCACTACCAGCAGGTATGTTCATGTGACATTTGTTATCACTGGTATTTTAGAATCAAACATGAGAGACCACTTTGCCTTCTAGTGCCCAATGAACTTAAAGGATATCCTTACCACACATGTTCAGCAGGGAAGACCATAATCTCAAGAGTCGAGATATTTTCTCAACTGTATCTTAACATGGAGGGATCAAGGTGAAAGGTAAACCACCGCTTATATTGTACAACCAAAAGACTTACCATTTATTGTGATAACCTAATCTCCTGTACCTAACATCAACCTCTTAACAAATAATCAGTTTAAAGTTTCCTTGGATTCATCTTTTCCAGCTAAGCTTTATTCTTTTGAAGATTTCCCTAAAATTTCCATTGCTAGAAGAATTTTCTATATCACTGAAATAAAATAAAACAAAAATAAAATAAAATAAAGTGAAATAAAAACTAGGCCCCCTACAAGTTTTTTCAGTTCATTTTTACCTATTACTACTTAAAGCCACAAATAAAAATATTTTATTACTATTTAAAAAAAAGCCTTTTTACAAAATTAGCAGTGTTTCTAGATTTACTAGTACTGTTTTTTTATTGTGTACTTTATTTACTATGAAACTATAAAACCGAATGCCCTTTTTGACACAGTGCAACTTTTCCATGATCAACTTGTAGCACCAACTTTCTAGGATAGTATTTCACTATGAGCTAACCAAACAGACACTGTGAATACTTGTCTGAATCAATGTATGATTTCCTGACTGTGAAAGAACAATTTCAATTTTGGTTCCTTATTATGTCTTTATGATTTTTTTCCTATTTGCTCCAACACAAGTTCCACCTGATTGATCTTTCGTATGGCAGGAGATTCAGCAGCTGAAGCAGCAGGTAGTGCAGGTAGAGCAGCAGTTGAGAGTCGTGATGAGTCCCACGTATCAGCCGAATGATAGGGAGAAAGCCGCGGAAGACCAGAATGTAAGTAGCGTCCTGCCCTTGACTCCCTCACTACTGTTACTCGCAGCAATGACACTTGTTGAATCCTCGGACAACGTTTGCCTGCTTCTTCTAACTGTACTTGCTACCATTTTTGTAGAATAAGTCTTGGATTTTTAGGGTAATTTTTGTTTAGTGAAAAATAAAAATAAACTGTGAAAAAATAAAAAAAAGATTAAGTAAAATTTATCTACTTGTTCAGGGTGTAGAATATGTATCTTAGACACTTGTAGCATGGAATAATAGAATACCTCAAAGAGTAAAGAGGTTAGTTAACCTATCACCAAACACATATATTAAACACTTTTGATTTATTATATATTTAGATTTTTAGATGTATATCTTGTAACTTTATGGATACATAATTTAATTTTAATGGTTAATCAGGCCGATATATGATCTTATTGAAATAGTAAGTACATAAGCTAACTAAAAATTTATTGAAATCATACTTTATATAATTTTATAATTTGATTCGATTTATTTTACCACATCAAAATTAATTGACAAAATTATGTTTATCATTCTTTAGTAATATTTTGAGTTGAAGATACAACTAAATCGTGTAGTTATTATGAAGTTACAATTTTTTTAAAGTTTTTCAGCTTGAACAGTTAACTGTTTTCAACTCTCTTTTGATTTAGTTTAAATACAAATATTATTGAAAATGGTTATTCAATTTCATAGTTAAATTTGACCATTGTTTCTTCTCACTGTAATGTCTACTTCTCTAATGTCATTAGCTGTGTTTGAGTAGAATAGTGATTTGTATCTCTAGTTCTTACTAGTTTTTTAATTTTATTTTCCTTGAGTTGTAAAACAAAAATGTTTATAATTTTAATGTAATAACAATTTTATTTTTTTATTCTATTCTTATTTTTTTCTAGTTATTTTTTTACCTGATGTCTGTTATCAATTTAACACTAGTCTAAATTAGTGTCTTAGATTGTTTGTGTTTCTATTCTTTGTCTTATGTTAGGGTTTTGGATATTTATTTAATATTTCTTATTTTTAGGTGACTTTTCTTTTTTATTTTCCTTTCCTGTTGTCTATTTTTTGATTCTTTTTTTTATTTTTTTTTTTCTGTTTGTAATATGTAATTTTTTTATTATTTTTTTTTTTTTTTTTTTTTTTGAATGTTTTTCTCTGTTTTTAATTTTTTTTTTTTTTTTTTTTTTGTTTTTTTGCTGTTGACTTTACTGTATTTTTATTTTTGTCGCTCAGTTTCTTTTTCTTCATGGTTTTGATTTTGTTTCTGGTTTATTTTTTCTCTGTGTCTATTTTTTGATTCTGTTGTATCATTTGAGTTTTAATTTTTTTATAAGTACTCTTTATTGGCTCAATTTTCTGGAATATAACACAGGCTATATTAAATTGATGTTTTTTTTTATAAATGTGATAAATTTCTATTCAATGATTAATTTATGTTAGTATTTTGATTTTTTCAGTGATAAGCAAAGTATTATTTTGTTTTTTTATCCAATTGTCACGGACAATCTGAAAATGTTACTTTAAAAATCTATATTTTACAACATACTGTATTTTAAAAAGGCAAGCCTCTGACAAATGGTCTTCAGATGGAAAACTGTAGATCAATGTTCACAAAAACTTGATTGAATGAATAACTTTAATTTTTTTTTATTTGTCAGTCATAACTTTGCCTCTTCAAGAAAGTAATTTTACATTCCATTTTACTTCAATTTTAGTTTTTGACAAGTTTAAAACAACACTTAACTGAGTTTCTGTCCATATTATTTCTAAATAATGAAATAAGTTTAAATTAGTCTATTTTCTTATATTAACTAAAAAAGCTACTAGTTCTATATTAAATTTCAAATTTCAAGTATTCTGAATTCACAAAGTATGTTTTTACTCAAACTAAACTATATTCTGATCAGCAATTAAAATTCATTAATATACACTTCTTGTTTGTAGACTAACCGTGTGGTATTAATCTTGTATTGTTTTCAGTTTCGTCCAAGGATTCAACAGTGTCTTGCACAAAGAGGAAACACAGAAACTGTTATATTTCATAGATTGTCACTGCCACAACATTTAGATGGCTGGAAGCATTGTATTGTGCACTTTTATATACATTCTTTATGAATATTTATTTAAAGTACAGGTTTCCTTAACTTGAAATTAATGATGCCTGGTGACTAGATGTCATTGTTTCCTCTTTTAATGCTTGGAATGCCTCTTGCTTCCTGTAGATCCAAATAGGTTCAGCTTTATGCATTGTTTTCTTCTTTAATTTATGTATCTTCTAACTACTGTTTTCAGCTTAAATATTAAACTAAGGTAATTTATGCTTTGGGATTTTGGTTATTTTTGTTCTAAGCAAAGTTCTGTTGAATCTTAAATTATGTATACATTAAATTAATGAAAGGTATTCGTGGTAAGATTCAACGGAAGCTTGCTGAGTGTCTATGGCTTTTTTGACACGGTGGCTGGGACTTGCAGGCTTGTCGGGAGCGGGTCAAGGTTCTACAAGGGAAGATTTTTGCTCGCACAGAGCGAATCAAACTTATGGTGCTGAGAGGAACGCCGGACTTGGATCCTTTAATAGACTCTTAGTATCTGTCACTGCTCGAACGCTCAACTCGCTTGTAAATTGATTGCCGTGTGTTTGATCACCAGGCATCCCCAAAGTACAGTGCTCTCTATGAGTCGCTTCGTAAGCTATCTAAATGTTGTGACAGAGACTCACAACTACTTAATAATTGTTATTTTTTTATTTTAGTGCTATAAGAACTCTTTAGAAAGTAGATTGGAATGAAATGAATTGAGACAGCATAATCCCATTCAGGATCTTGTTCGGGAGATGGATACTTGCCGAGAACGTGTCCAAGAACTGACTCGACTATTAGAAGATGCAGATCCAGTTCTGGCAAAGTTACCAGAAGTTGTGCAAGTTGTCGCATTCATCAAGAAAACTACAAGCAAGTCCCTAACTGCTACAGAATTTTTGGATCCTTGTGATAAAATTACGTACGCTGACATAGCTGCTGGTCGAGTCAGCCCAAGTCCATTCTCCGATGCAAGTGATAAAAAAATTGAGACATCCACTCAGTTGTTTATTCCTAAGCCAATTGCAATTAAAACTCCATCCCCTAAACAATTTAAAGAAGATAAAATAATTAAGGAAGTGGTTGCAAAACAAATGTCAGAACTAGCCTCTGAAACTCCTATAAATATTGATGAAAACGTTAAATGTACATTAGTAACATCCGAAAACTTGACCGTGCCAAAATCTTCACGTCGTGGACGTTCACCAAATCGTCGTGGAACTCAACGAGATAACCATAATCTCACATCAAGTTTGCCTCCAAAATCAAAGCCACACTCAGTGGATAGTAAGGACAGATCATCATCTAAAGCTGGTGAAAATTTGGAGTATAACAAATCAGAACTCCATGCAAAAACCCTTGCAAAGAGACTTTTAGCCCCGGAATCTATACGAGGAAGATCACCAAGTCCTCTTTACATTCCAGGAGAAAGTGCTTCATATGCCCAAATGGTCAAAAGTGGATCCAGACCTCAAAGTAGATCTGGGACTCCTGATAGATTAAAAGAGCAAATGATTACTCTAAAAACAGTGGACCACTCAATGTCACGGAACAAACCTGATGAAATAGACAAAATAAAAAATAAAAAAGCTACTTTACTAAATGAAGATGTAAAACAATCAACTATTGAAAAAGAAACGTTCCAAACTCATAAGCCTGTAGAGAAAAATAAGGGAGTAAATCTTGAAGTAATTCAATCTAAGGTGTCAAAACCCCCAGTGGAACTACAAGGAACCTTTACCAACAAGCCTTCACAAAGAACTTCAAGAGACTCGGGAAACCTTTTGTTGATGGATAAGAAAGTTGATTCAACAACTCTTGACAAAGGCTCTAAATCAAAGCCCCAGGGTAAGTCACGAAGTGATAAAAAAACACCTGCACAGTCCAACACTTTAATTGAACACATAGCACCAACCATCATCCCTCTTCAACCGGATATCCATATTAGAGATTTCCAAGGTCTACCTCCTGATAATCTCCAGTACTCTGGAGCTTTTTCAGACCCTCAAGGTGGACTTCACTACCGACCAGGATTATTTACATCATATATTGGACCGGAAGGTGAAGTAGCAAGTTTCATTGCATCTGGTCAACAATTAATTAGTTCTGGTCTTGGAACATATACAACTGCAGAACCATATTGTGATCAACCCTTATTTGTTGAAGAGCCATTTAGTGTCAATCCAGGAATCTATAGTATTCAGCAAAGTCCTGATTATCAGTCTCAAGTTTTTGTAAGTAATTCTCAAGGGTACATTCCAAGTTTTAGTGGGAGCCATACTGCTTATACTCACTTAGAAAACGAACCGTTAGCTCTTAGAGCTGACAACGATGGTGTTTCATATGCAAGTATTTTGGCTCAAGGATTGTCAGCAGATCCACTACTGCAACAAAGCCATTTGCAGTTGCAAACAGAAGCTCAGAAGTGGAGCATTCCACCTACTTGTGAAGTCAGTAAGGTCACAAGTAGTGTAGGAGGAGATAGCATTGGAAATCAGGAAGACAATGTAACCTTGAAAGGTATGAAACGTAGCAAGAGCCCTCTTCTTCGAAATGAAAATATTGGTACAGATATAAAACTTGAAGATGAGAATGTTGACAAACAAAAGTCTGACAAAGACACAAAGGACAAACAAATTGAACATAATGAGGCAAAATCAGAAGAGGCTATAAATCAGCCTGAGATTGATAAAAGTTCTAAACAAAAGAAAAAACAAGTAAAGTCTTCTGCCAAGCTTTCTAAAAATATTGAACACAGTCAAAATGCAATGGAAATTAGAAAAGAAAGTCAAAATTTGAAAAATAATTCAACTTTTAGTAAAGCTAAAATCATTACAGCAGAGGAATTAAAACCCAAAGATCTTAGCTCAGAATCAAAGACTACTACAAATGACCAAGTAGATGTTCAAGATTTGAGTGATAAGAAGGGTGTGACGTTAGAAAGATGTGATGAAATCCTAGAAAATAAAAAACCAAAGAAGAAAGCACAGCAGCCTCCTAAACTAAATTCTCAAACTGATCATAGTTTGCTGAAAACTGATGAACAAACAATAAAAGATACTTCAACAAATGACAATCAGTTAGACAAATCTGAAGACAATGAAAAGTCAAAATACTCAGATAAAAACATAGCTAAGTCCAAAAATAAACACAAAGATAACAGTTTAATGCAAAAAAATGTAGAGGAATGTCAAACTGAATCACAGGATGAATCTAAAGATCTAAATACCAAAACATATAAAGAGGACCAATTTGAAAAAACAGACAAATATGTCCAAAATGTTGAAAAACTTCAGAAAAGTGATCAACAAAGCAAAAATAAGAAAAAGAAAACGGGTGGAAAATCCAAGAATCCTGAAACCAGCACTCAAGGAATGGTAGAGCCACCTAGTATTATGCTCAATGAAAAGAATAATAATGAAGGAATCCATTTAAAGGCTGAAGGTATTTCTAAAAAAGAAAATGTAGATTTGGATGCAACCTCATCTACTCTAAAGGAACCCCCTTTAAAAACAAATGCTGTAGAAAAACTAACACCATTACCTATTGATCATGAGGTGTTACAGAATGAGCAACATGTAGGTCAATCAGGTGTAATAAAATATAATGATTTACCATTGTCTGAGAAACATATCCCAATAAGTGAAGATACAAAAACTGAAAAGTTCAACAAATCAGATGAAAATGATGCTAAAAGTGAATTGTTGTCTGGGGATTGTGCTCATGTTCCTAAGAAAGCTGGTGATGAGTCAGTTAAAAAGAAGAAAAAGAAAGCCTTGAAAAAATCTGAGAACACTAAGCATGAAATTTCAGATGTTAAGGTAAAAAAAAAAGAAAAAAAAAAAAAAAAAATAAAAAAAAAATGAAAAAAACCTCAAAATAAATTAAAACAGTATAAAAAAAAAGGACTGTTCATTATAAATAAAATGGATGAAGAAAAAAAGATAAATGTTAAAAACAGAAATAGTAAAGGGAACTGAGGATGAAAAACCAAAACAGTTGAAAAACAAACAAAATAAAAAAAATAAGAAGACAAAGTAAAAATAAATCAAAATCTGAAAAAACCTGAATCAAAGATTCATTGATAGTACAATTCAAATTTAGATAGAAAAAGATAAAACCTCACAAAAAACCAATGACAACAAGTTAACTGTAGATGATGTTTTAGGAACCAAAACAAGTTGATGACAAGTGAAACAAATAAAGAAAAAGAAAGGAAAAGAATATTCCCTCAAAACCTGAAAGTGCAACTATTCCCGGTAGTAAATATTCTGTTAGTGTTAAATCTGATGGAAATAAAACTAAAGAGATCAAACCCGAAGTTAGTTCATTGAATGTTGGTAGTGATAGTGACCCAAAAACAAATGATATGAATGATGTGCATGAAAAACCAGATTCAGACAAGGTAACTGTTGATGATGATGCAAAACCAAAACAAGTTGATGAGCAAACAAGTAAAAATAAAAAGAAGAATAAGGGAAAAGACATAATTCCCTCAAAACCTGAAAGTGCAACTATTCCTGATAGTAAAAATTCTGTTAGTGTTACATCTGATGGAATTAAAACTAAGGAGATCAGACCTAAAGTTAGTTCTTTGAAAGTTAGTAGTGATGGTGACCCAAAAACAGATGATATGAATGACCTGCATGAGAAACTAGATTCAGATAATGTAACTGTTGATGGTGTAGCGAAACCAAAGCCAGTTGATGAGCAAACAAGTAAAAATAAAAAGAAGAACAAAGGAACAGACATAATTCCCCAAAAACCTGAAAGTGTAACTACTCCCGGTAATAAAAATTCTGTTAGTGTTAAATCTGATGGAAATAAAACTAAAGAGATCAAACCTGAAGTTAAATCATTGAAAGTTGGTAGTCATAGTGCCCCAAAAACAGATGATATGAGTGACCTGCATGAGAAACCAGATTCACAAAAGGTAACTGTTGATGATGTTGCAAAACCAAAACAAGTTGATGATCAAACAAGTAAAAATAAAAAGAAG
This sequence comes from Nephotettix cincticeps, assembly GCA_023375725.1. Classification (NCBI taxonomy): domain Eukaryota; kingdom Metazoa; phylum Arthropoda; class Insecta; order Hemiptera; family Cicadellidae; genus Nephotettix; species Nephotettix cincticeps. The sequence continues at coordinate 106,547,908 of CM041791.1, forward strand.
AAGAAGGGAATAGACATAATTCCCTCAAAACCTGAAAGTGCAACTATTCCTGATAGTAAATATTCTGTTAGTGTTACAACTGATGGATTTGAAACTAAAGATATCAAACCTAAAGTTAGTTTGCTGAAAGATGGTAGTGATAGTGCCCCAAAAACAGATGATATGAATGACCTGCATGAGAAACCAGATTCAGATAAGGTAACTGTTGATGATGTTGCAGAACCAAAACAAGTTGTCGAACAAATGAGTAAAATTAAGAAAAAGAAGAAGGAAAAAGATATAATGCCCCAAAAAACTGAAAGTGAAATTATTCCCGATAATAAAAATTCTGTTAGTGTTAAATCTGATGGAAATAAAACTAAAGAGATCAAACCTAAAGTTAGTTTGCTGAAAGATGATAGTGACCCAAAAACAGATGATATAAATGACCTGCATGAGAAACCAGATTCAGATAAGGTGACTGTTGATGATGTTACAAGACCAAAAGAAGATGATGAGCAAACAAGTAAAAATAAAAATAAAAAGAAGAAGAAAGGAACAGATATAGTGCTCCAAAAAACCGAAAGTGCAATTATTCCCGATAGTAAAAATTCTGTTAGTGTTACATCTGATGAAAACAAAATTGAAGAGATTAAATCTGAAGTTAGTTCTTTGAACATTGGTAGTGATAGTAACCCAAAAACAAATGATATGAATGATGTGCATGAAAAACCAGATTCAGATAAGGTAACTGTTGATGATGATGCAAAACCAAAACAAGTTGATGAGCAAACAAGTAAAAATAAGAAGAAGAATAAGGGAAAAGACATAATTCCCTCAAAACCTGAAAGTGCAACTATTCCTGATAGTAAAAATTCTGTTAGTGTTACATCTGATGGAATTGAAACTAAAGAGATCAAACTTAAAGTTAGTTTGCTGAAAGATGATAGTGACCCAAAAACAGATGATATAAATGACCTGCATGAGAAACCAGATTCAGATAAGGTGACTGTTGATGATGTTACAAGACCAAAAGAAGATGATGAGCAAACAAGTAAAAATAAAAATAAAAAGAAGAAGAAAGGAACAGATATAGTGCTCCAAAAAACCGAAAGTGCAATTATTCCCGATAGTAAAAATTCTGTTAGTGTTACATCTGATGAAAACAAAATTGAAGAGATTAAATCTGAAGTTAGTTGTTTGAACGTTGGTAGTGATAGTAACCCAAAAACAAATGATATGAATGATGTGCATGAAAAACCAGATTCAGATAAGGTAACTGTTGATGATGATGCAAAACCAAAACAAGTTGATGAGCAAACAAGTAAAAATAAGAAGAAGAATAAGGGAAAAGACATAATTCCCTCAAAACCTAAAAATGCAACTATTCCTGATAGTAAAAATTCTGTTAGTGTTACATCTGATGGAATTGAAACTAAAGAGATCAAACCTAAAGTTAGTTTGCTGAAAGATGGTAGTGACCCAAAAACAGATGATATAAATGACCTGCATGAGAAACCAGATTCAGATAAGGTGACTGTTGATGATGTTACAAGACCAAAAGAAGATGATGAGCAAACAAGTAAAAATAAAAATAAAAAGAAGAAGAAAGGAACAGATATAGTGCTCCAAAAAACCGAAAGTGCAATTATTCCCGATAGTAAAAATTCTGTTAGTGTTACATCTGATGAAAACAAAATTGAAGAGATTAAATCTGAAGTTAGTTGTTTGAACGTTGGTAATGATAGTGACCCAAAAACAGATGATATGAATGACCTGCATGAGAAACTAGATTCAGATAAGGTAACTGTTGGTGATGTTGCAGAACCAAAACAAGTTGTTGAGCAAATGAGTAAAATTAAGAAGAAGAAGAAGGAAAAAGATATAATGCCCAAAAAAACTGAAAGTGCAGTTATTTCCGATAGTAAAAAATCTGTAAGTGTTACATCTGATGGGAACAAAACTGCAGGGATGAAAAACACCACAGTTCAAAGTTGCACTCCAGACTATAAAGAATCCGATCGTGTCACATCTGATCAGAGAAAAAATGAAAGTTCAAAATCCAAGGAAGTCGGGGCTATGAAAGGTGAACCTGTTTGTCTCTCACTGATTTCAGATAAAGATGATAAAAATAACACTCCTGAAAAAATAACTCCACAACTTGAAGACAGTAAAGGATTATTTGGAATCATTTCTGATGATAATTTAACTATTCAAGATGATGAAGGCCAGTCATTCAGTAGTATAATGGTTGATATTATTTCTAAATTAGATGAAGCAATATTGAAAGCTGATGCAGATTCAAATGAATTAGACAATATTAAAAGTGACCACGAAGATATCAAATGTAAAATCCAAACAGAAAACACCAAGCCTTCTTATCCTCAAACCAGTTTTGAGGCCACCTCAGAGGGATTTAAAAGTGAAATAAAATTTAATATTGATGATGTTTGTGTTGTCGACAATGTAAAGGATGAAATAGAACAAGTCAACAGTGAAGTTCAAACAGAACTACCAGAACCTTCTTCATTTAAACCTTTATCAAGAAGAAATACAAAGAAAAGTAAGCAACTATCTGGAAAACAACTAAAAACAAACCTGGAAACATATGAAGATATAGAGAAAGACAACAAATTACAAATAACCAATGAGAGCCCAAATGTAGTCAGAAATTTGGTCGAAAAAGATGGGAATAGCAAAGAAGTATTTGATAGAGATTATTCAAAACCAGTTTTAGATGAATCAAAAGAAGATGCCCTGAAAGCAATAACCCCAGAGGCTCTAAAACTAGTTGAACTGGAGACATTGAATATCACTAAACTGCCTATTACGTCATATAAAACTAAAAAAGACCTTCCCGAAGAATCCAGACAAGCCAATGGCAATGCAGTTGTAGTTTCTTCTATACCACAAGAAAAAATTATTCATACCCCCTCAGAATCTTTTGAAACAAATAGCATAACTACTGAAGATCCTCAAAGAACATCAAACAGTGATGATGTCAGTACCAAACCCGTTTACACAGAATGTTCACCTGGAAAAAGTGCTAGTGAATACTTGATTCATGAAGTGGTATCATCTGCCTCTTTGAGTAATATTAAGGATATAAATAAAAAGAAAAATGAAAACGAAGAAAACCAGAAAAATGTTGAAAATCCAAACATCGAAAGACAACCAAAAACAAAAAAGAGAAATTTGAAAGAAATGGATTTCACAGAAACAACTGCTTTTAAGGCAGAGAAGACAAATAAAACAATTTCTGAAACAATCATTGATGATGTTGCTTCTGTTTCTCCCACTGTAATTGAAATTGAATTGAATGAAAGTACAGTACTAAATGATCTAAGTGCTGAAGTCATAAAGCCCTTTTTAAAACGTTCATCTCCGAATATCTTCTCTTTTCAAGACTCTAAATCAACCTCAAAAGATATCATTATTCCAGATCATAATTTGAAAAGTAAGGAAGAAGAAAAGAATGAATCCGTATCCAATGATAATAAATCTGAATCAATGAAAACCGATGTTACTGATAGTAAATCGGCTGTTGCATATGATCAAAGCAAAGAGAGTCATATTAACTTGGAAGAATCCAAGACCATTTCAATTCCTAGCATTACGAAAAATAATACTGATGAATCACAATCCAAAGGGAATCCAAGGAAAACCCATCCAAAATCAAGTAAACAAAAATTTGATAAGTTTGAAGAAAGTAAATCTACACATTCTAAAAGAGAAATTAAGTTAAAATCACCTGAAACAGAAGACGTTCCCATTGAGGTAGAAAATGGTCAAAAGTCTAAATCAGATTTGCAACCTGATCTGACCCAAAATTTGCCTAATTTGAAGAGGGAAAAATCCCCCTTACTTTCTCTTGCACCTGCATGGATGGCCAAATTAGTTCAGGGAGAATCATCCAATATCAAAACAGACAAAGGTGAGGTCAAACCATGTAAAAATTTGAGTGATACTCCTTCAGAAAAAGAAACTGAAATTGTATCTGAAGCAATTGAAGTAGGTATTTTTGGATCCGTTAAAGAAAGACCAAATGTTCTAACATCTTGTCAAGAAATTAGAGGTAAATCTGAGGCATCTAAGAAAAAACATAAGAAGAAAGCTAACACCGATTTGCAAGATAAAATAAAAATTGAGGATAAACAGTTTTCAGCAAAAAGCAGAGATGGGGATAAACTAAAGGAATCTGATAAAATAACAGAAGAGATCAAATCAAAAACACATTCAAATGAGTCCAATAAAACTATTAAACACCATAGTGTTCAGAGTGAAAAACAAAATAAGAATTCATATCAAAACCCTCAAGTCCCTGATACAACAACTAAAATAGAACTGCAGCCTAAGAATGTCAAAAAATTACAGTTGAAGGAAAATATTCAAGAAGCAGGAGAAAAATTAAGTTTGGTTGGAAATTCAATGAAAGTTGTCTTAGCTGATAATACTAGCGTCTTAACAAGTACAGTAAATGTGAATTTGGAGAAGAACAAAAAAAATAAAAAGAGTAAAAAGAAACCTGAAGACAAAAAAGATGAAGTATCAAATTCTCATACCGGATCTATTCAATCACAGCAAATTGATCATGTTGAATCCAGAGTTGAGGAAACAAAAAGTGCAATGTGTGTCGAAACAAATGAAAACTATTGTGACAAGATCTTGGAACCACAGGTCGACAACAATTTAATACTTGAAAAAATTTTAGATAATATAACCTCAGAAAGTGCAAAGACTGTAATTCCTGAACAAAATGAAGAAATCCTATTAGATAACATAGAACCAGAGAAAAAGACAGTAAATGCTCAAAGTATATCAATCAATGAATCGTTGCAAGGAAGTGATCAATGTAATTATATCTTAGATGAAAATTGTGAAAGTCAGAGTTTTCAGTCGAAAGAGTGCGATAACCCAAACACAACTGTGAATTTGAATGAATATTCATTTTGTAATACAATGAATTATTCTCATAGTGAAATTGCTGATTCTGAACAAAGTTTATTTGAATTTAAAAATAAAACTGGTATTTCTAAGAATCAATCTTCTGAAATATCTTGGGCTGAGATAGCAGCCAAAGATAAGGTTGTCAAAGAAGAAATCAAAGAAGATAAACCATTGGATCTTAATGTTGGACCTAAATCAATACCTATTGTTATTTGCAATGATGAAACTGACAATCAAGATCCATCTATTGCACCTTTTGTAGATCCTGAGGGTTTTATGGAATTTGTTCCTAAAAACGAGGTTCGTAAAAGAAAGTCAAGGTCTAAATCTAGAACACGATCAGAATCAGAGAAACCAATCACTAAAGTTTGTAAAGTCCCTGAGAAAACTTTCGAAACAACAGCTGCAAACATGCTAGAATGTTCAAGTGTACCATCAGTGATTAATGAAACAAGTAACATAGACTCTTTAGGATCAGTGGTAAAAGAAAGTTTTGTTTCCAACAAATCTAAGGAAAACAATAACCAGTTTTTAAATATTACTAACAAGATGTCAAGAAGCCGAAGTCGCAGTCGTAGCCACAGTCGAACTCATGGCCGTTCACGAAGTAGAAGCAGAAATATCTCAGAAACAGAAAAAGAAGTTGATGATATACTTCGAGCTTGGAAAAGGGAGGAGATTCTCCAGCAGAACATTTTCAATGACCATACTTTCTGGACAGATAAGTGGAAATATGATGATGCGGAAAAACAACTTTTTGAACTATTCAATAACCCCTCAAAAGGTTCTCCACTTACAATTGAAGTGGATAAAAACCATGGTGATGATTATGATAAAGATCCTGGTAGTGGACCCTCTTCTCCTGGACCAAGGGCTAGTGATGGGATAAGCGACAGACAGAAACAAATTAGTGGAATAACTGAGACACTGTCAGCAGATTTACCTCATGGGGTCGGAGCCTGGTCAGATTCTAGTACTTATATTTCAGATGAGAAGTCTGATATCCAGCTTTCTTTGGATCTTTCTGTGAATAAACCACTAAGTTTACTAGAAGGTAAAAGCAACAACATCAAACAAATAACAGAAACAGTTACAGAAAGTTTACTTTCTGAGATAAGAGTCGGCTCAGATTCCATTTCTAATACCTTAAAAGAAAAAATCTCCAAGCAGCCATCAGAAGAAAATACACTAGTGAGGCCTACAATGTCATTAGAATGTAGTGTAAGTCCAAATAACAATATAAATTCAGTGACAGAAACAGCAACATCAGATCTACGTCATGTGGCAGAACAGATAACAGATTCCTGTATTTTCATCTCAAAAAATAAGTCAGTTAACCAACATCCAGAAGAAAAGTTGTGTCAGGAGAATCTTACCAACTCTTCTGAGGATCTTGATTATCAACTTCACAAGGTTGATATAGTGACAGAATTAGCAACAGAAAGCTTTCCCTATAAGGAAACTGCACACTTAAATTCCAGAACTTGTGTCTTGGATGATAAGTCTTCCTCTCGACCTTCTGAAGAGAATAGATCTCCTGAGACTTCTGTGATCACCACATCACAGTTTACTAAACTGTCCAAGGTTCGACTATTTGACTGTATAACTTTTGAGTGGTGGTTTGATTTTCTATGTTGCTGTCATTTTCAAACTGGCTTGCGACCTCGGAATGTTTTTATGCTGAAAATATTTTGTCAACTGTTGATTTGGCTTGCTTTAGTCAATTGGTTACAGTTTACTGAGGTTCTTTTCTATGTTTTTGTATGGTTTAGTTTTTATTACTGAAACTAACTTGAGTATTTACTGTGAGATTTAAGCATTTTACTAACTGCTTTCGAACTGAAACTTATAAAATATTGACTTGTAAAAGATCTCTTTATCCATCAAGGCTTCTTTAAATCTTCTTGACAACACAGGTTTTGGGGTTTTTATGACATGCATGGTAAAATATTACAGTTTTAAGATGTAGTTTAATTCAATAGATTATATATCATTAAATGCTCATTCATCAAGCTGTGTATTAACCTTACACTTAGGGTGTCTTTAAACGTCGAAGATGAGTTATTTTAAAAGTTTTATTGCACTTTTAGCCATTGCAATAAAAAAAAACATGAAATATTATTTAGATTTATATTGCGGACATTTTCCATCATGATTTTTAAGTAAAACAAAATATAACGACGTTTCAGGATCTGGAATCTGATCCCATTCTGAGACAAACAAGTATCTAAACCATAACACAATTAATACAGAATTCAAACTATACCTGCTTAGTCTGAATCCAATACTATAATACGAGCAAGGTTTGTATATATATATATATATATATTTGCACACGGATCTCGAAAACGGCGCCGAGGAATTTATTTAAATTTTGGAAATAACTAATTTCCGAGTAGAAAATAAGTTCTAGATAGGTCTAATGTCCAGGAAAATTCGTGTTTTCTTGTAATATTAAGTTTAAAATCTAAAAATTTAACATTACGCTTATGGAGAATAAAATGTAAACAATACAAACCAAAACATCTGTTTATAACCGTTTGACAGTTCTTGATTGAAGACTGCGGGGAACAATATAGAGGTTATGCATTAATATTTATTTTATGAATGCAAAATTATCAGGTTACTAAACAATTTGTAAAAACTTAAGGATAACATAGCTGTACGAAATAAAAGCAGAAAAAAGTATTTCCAAAATCTTCCGTGTTTTGATAGAAAACGTATTCGTTGTATCATTGCTTGAAGCCACTGTAACAAACCAATTAATTGATGTAAATTAAATTTCTCTTTTGCTTTTCAATCCTCATTCCGTTTATAACAAAATCAGTTGATCACAGGCTAATAATAACGGTATGGATAATTAGACAGTAAATGATCGGCTTTGGCTAAAAGACATTAAACGGCATCGCTCAATTGACTAACGTCGTAGCCGAGTTGTAGCGTGTCGGCCTCAAGAACTATAGGCCGCGAGTTCCATTCCCACCAGGGGCGATACTTTTTCTTCTGTGCTATATTAATTATGGTGTATTAAATCGGTTTTATTTCAACCACATAAATGTTTTCATTGGGCAGTAAATTTGTTTTAATTTTGCTAATTAACTTGTAAAAACATGTCTTATTCTATCCGAGCAAAGCTCGGTCACCAGGTACTTATGTATTAATTGTGGATCAGATTCCAGATCCCAAAACGTCATGAACCTTTGTTTTACTTAAAAATCGTGATGGAAAATGTCTGCGAAAAATTTATAAATGTATCTAATTAACATTAAAACACACATTAAAATTATAAAAGTATAAAGTATAACATAAATCCACCATCACCAATAATGAATTTCAAAGAAAGAAAAATAAAAAATCTTAAAAATTTCTTTTATTTTACATATTTCATCCTGTCATACTTTATTCCAGTAATCAATAACTCACCCAGTTTTCTGTTAGTATTCTTTCAATCTTTTTTAAACTTATATACTTTAATTTGGAATACTATTGGCCATTTGTAGTTGGGCTATTAATTATTTACGTACGTATCAACAGGTCAATGTTAGGTAACAAGATCAGGGTTTGGACCATTTCCTATAAAACTTTTAAAAAACCACTGAAGTTGATTAACACAAAATAAACATACAGACTAATACTGTAACTAATTAAAACACAATCTTAAAGTATTTTATTCCAACTCTAAAGAATTTCTTTGTAATATCCAGTTGTTCTTAAATATTTTATCGGCTTTAATTTTACATAAAAGCGGATCTGCCAATCTTTTTAAAATGTATTATTATGAAAACTGGACTGTTTAATGTATGGAATGTAATGTAATGTCCTTCAGAAATTCAAATTTTTCTAATACATTATTTTATTGTTTAAGACTACTATTAGACAAATTAAGCTATTCAATAAGTTCTCAAGAAGTTAGAGTTTGGAAACACCTCGTATTTAAAGTGATGAAATGTTGCGATGCCTTAGATTTTGTTCATAGCATTTTTTTTTTTTATAAAGTTACAGTAACAATTTTAACTTGGGTTTTGTATTTTTCAACTTTCATTAAAGTATATTTTTAGTAAATTATGAAATATGTTCACTATGAAAACAAAAAAACCATTTTAAAGTAAACTCTTGACAGTTTACCGGGATATTTGGTAGGAAAATGATTTTTTTTTAATTTATTCTATCACGGAAAAAATTATAATTCAAAATACATATGTATGATGTTATATACTAGTAGTTTGTAAAATTCGTAACGGATTTAGGAGCTGTTAAAGTAGTAAATTTTTTATGAAAGGTACAAGTTCAGGAGAAAAACTTTTGCTTACTTTTAGTGATACATACGGTCACTTTACCCAACAAAACCCACTCAAAATAGTTTGGTATTACTGAGAGGGGGCAATGTTGTATCTAATAATTCTAGCAATTATTTTAACGTGTTTTCTCTCATTGTTGGTTTAAAAAATTGGATAATTATTTTTGACAATGTACATTTTTAATTATATTTAAATAAACATTGAAAATCATAGTTTTATTAAAGGTTATAGTTTTTAATTTACTGAAGGGAGAAAGTATGTGTCAGTCCAATGATATTGTTTTTTTAATATGTAATTTCCCGTGGGTTATAATGATCTATAAAATAAAATTTGTTTGGCGTTAATATAATTTTCTATTTCGCCTGTGAACCATATGTTTTTAAGAACACCTTCCGCTTCAGTGTTGCAGCCACACATTCAAAAACACCAATTACTCAGAAAATAACATCATTTATATATGTCAGAGGATATCGATTTTAGGAACTACCACGCTGGACTGGCCTACCAAAGAAACAGGTTTAAACATTTTTTTAAATTTGGTTTTAGGAAGGTCTAAGCATATACCTAAAAAATAACTTTTCTCACAGTTATGATAAATTAATTATATTTATAAACGAGTTGCTTTAGTTATAAAATTAATACAAATTTATATTATATACTATAAAACTATTACTGAACATTCTGTAGGTTTTTTAAATTTTTATTACTGTTGTTACATTGAACTGACTGAACTAACTGATTGAACTGAGTCATGTACAGTATTCATGCATGATCATTTTCATCTATTATGACTTCATACTACTGACCAGGGGAATAGATAAAAAATAATCTCAATTTGAATTTACTTTAGATAAAATCCCTTAGCTACAAAGTTGTTTGAATTCATTCAAACTTTCTTTTGTTCTATGTTATATCAATATATTTTAATATTTTCCCAATAATTAATAATGTCAAAGTTTAACTGAACTAAATCTAGTATGAACTTGCTAAATAATAAATTGGTATTTTTTTATCTGTTGACTTAAAACATGTGTAACCTCCACGAGAAACCAGCATGAATTATATCATTCATAACCTTTTTATCCATATTATATAATTATGTTTTATCGCATGGGTGTTCTTCTGGTACATAAGTGTTTTATAAGTAGTTGTTGTGTTTTTGTTAAAAAATTGGTGTTATGGGATTGCAAAATTGATTTGTGTTGTTTTTTATTTGTAATATTTATTTCTTGTATTTTTGGGATACGCATTTCAAATTACCAAATATGTACATACTGTAAGAGCAATACCACCGTCACAGCAGACCTGCATACTCAGCGAATTTCAGAGCAATAATATAATAGTAATAATAATATATGACAGGTTTTTCCAATATCTGTTGATAAATATGTGAATTATTTACCTATTCTCCATAAGATTAACGTGGAAAAGGAAGTGCAGGTTTGCTGCTGTGAGGAACAATGAAAATAGGCATTTCTACCACAAACAATTTTTATTTTGACCATTTATAGCAACTTTTATCATCATCTGTCCATAAATAACGAAGTTTGCCTATTCCCTGTATGCTTAACATGGGAAAAGAGTATGCAGGTTAGCTGCAATAAACATAAACTATGATTTTTAAGCATAAATGGATGGATCTCACAACATGAAGCTAAATATTAGGTTTTATCCAAAAATATTGATTGATAAGTGAAATATTAATTTTTCCTTATCCTCCATAAGAGCCCTCAAATACAATGTTCCGTCTTTAGATATTTTAATATTTCGGTAACCTTTAGAGATAGAGTAAAACATTAAGGAACTTATTTGTGTAGTATTTTCAGCTGGTTCTAATATTGAAAGATAAAATCTAAAAAATTTTGAATTACATATGAAGAACGTAAAAAACCCAATTTTTGAGTACAAAATCCCTCCGAAACTACTCATTTCCATTAACCGATATGTCTGAATTACGAACTAGTCTGAGCAAATGTAGGTATACACGCCTCTACCAAATTTGGTTTTGATCGAACCATTTTTACAAGAGTTATCGTGTTCACAAACACACACATATATATATATATATATAAATTTTAACAACTATTGTTTTTGTTCTCTCAGCACCCAAAGACGAAAAAATAACATGGTCCCAGGCTTAAGTCTTGCCATGAGACCTAGGGTAATAGCTTCTTCCCTTTGGGAAATTCGCTAAAATCTGTCTCTGATCTACTATAGCTCCTTAACCCTTGACGTCCTGGGTGAACTTTTTGTTACACTCAGTCCTGGGTGAGGTCTCACAGACCGCCTTTAAAAAAAAAACATTTAAAATTATTTTTTTCTGTTGGAATTTATTTTATCAATATAATATGTTATTTGAAATGATAACTATTTGAATAATAATATTTAATTTTATTGAGTGCAAATAATAGATGTATCAAATTTTAAACAAAAATTGTACATGACGAATCTGATGGAAAATGTAATCATTTTCTAAAATCATAAAAAAGTGATGATAAATATGACAAAATGTTTAGTCATTGGTATTTTTCTATTCCATAGGATATAATGAATATAAAAAATAAAGATACTTATAAAAAACGTATTATTATTAAAATTGAGACAATTGCTTTACAGCTTATAACATAGATATACATTCATTGCAAACTTTTGTTGTACATTCGAGGAAAACATGTTTTTTACATCAGTAGCAAACGTAGATATTTTTTCTTATCTTATTCGGATCACATTTGTAGTGTGTCTTTCTTTTATTCAGTGTAACACCAACACTGTCGGGTTTAGGTGCTTCTACTCCTAGTACTCTACGGACGCATGCTCAAAAGTCCATAGGTCAGTCTTGAGTTCTGCAAACATCGCTATAATTGTGGTTTCACCATCCAAGTGAATCCAATCACTTATAAAAGCATCCTCGTACCAGTTTTCAAACATCTCTTTGAAATCCGAGTCCAAAACACATACACGAGAGAATGGGCTGAGTCGTGAATCAATCGCGAACCGTCCTGGGTCTGGTCTCACAGACTGCTGACGACAAACAAATCTATTATAAAGGAGATTATAAAGGTTTTTTCTTTTTTATAGTTATGCATTGAACTCCGATAAATAAAAACATAATGTTGATTTTAACTCTCCTTTAAGAACAGTAAACCCTGTCAATAGTTAAAAAATATCCGCTCAAAAAATTCTGCTGCAATTTACCTCAGTTAACAGAAAAAAGATTTTGTAAAATATCTTCTTCATCCTAACATTTAGGTTGGATTTGTTAGCATGGTATCTCTCAGTAGCTTAGTAAGACAAACTGATTCAAAACCAATGACAGGCGATTCCTGTCAGATCGTGAGCGGTCAACTCTGGTTAGCCTGTGAGTAATGCCATTACAGAACCTTGCTGTCTGTCTTTCATTGCACAGACCATAGGCCCATGGTAATGGACATTTGATGTTTAGTTGAAATTAATTTCTAAGAGATAAAATTTTGAAAATGTTCACTCAAACATATACTTTTGCTTCGAAGAAAAGTAACAGCTGAATTTAAGTCATTACACATAATATTTATTTTGGTTAAATACATAAATCCTTGATGTAAAATTGTTTACTATAAAAGTTGTACCTGTATGGTTGGTTTTTTCCAACATAGAATGTATTTTTATCTCAATTAATGTGGTCCAGGATGGTAGTAGTGTGACTCATTGCATCGCTTATTATACTTTCATCAGCTCATGTTATTTTGCAGTGCCGATAAAGTATGAGAATCTGTTCTTAAATTTATGGGGATAATAAATTTTGAAATACAACTATAGTTTTAAAAAATCAACGAACAAAGCAGATTTTTAATATTTGAATGGTTGTTTCAAATATTTGTTATACAGACCTACTTATTTATTTGTAATTTACAATTTATTATCTTAAAACCCTTATTTTGTGGATATGAATTGAACTTTTTAAGTTTATGTGAATATCAAATGCCTATTGATGTGTTTTAACAGGGCAATGTGTTGTAACAGGTTACGTTGGCAGCTGATCTTGAGAGTCTCAGGCGTGACCTGGCAGTTACGGAGGAGCAATTGAGAGCATTGCCCGCAGAGGGTATGGAGGCAATGCTAGAAGCACTAGTTGTGAGTAGGCATACCGTACATATTCCTTATATTAAACCCACAATATCTCAAACAATGTTATGTTTGTGGTTATTCCTTAATATGAATTTCATTTTCATTGTATTTACACCTATTTTATACAACTAAAGATTTTATCAAGCAGTGTTTCATTAGCATTAACAATTTCCCAAAACCACAGATTAGTTACCAAAATATCCTGATTCAATCTGTGAAATTACATCCTCCTTCATATCTTTATTCTTTTAAATCTACAATCACTTTGTTCATGTGATTTTGTTTGATAAAATCTTTATAAAATTCAATATTAAAGAGGTTGTTGATTTCACCACTAAAACTATAATAACAATAAAATACTGATAATTGCTTGATAAAATTTCTATTACAGTTGACTTTGGATCAAATGTTTTAATTTTTTTTATTTTATACATACACAGTAACATAAAAATTAAGTTAAGCCTCTAACTTAATTTTTAGCTGTGTTTACATTAATTCGAGCTCGCATTTGAGCTGTTAGAAGGCATTACAAACACTAATTAGGTTGAACTCTCATTCAAGTGCCACTCGCATTTGAGCTTGACTTAATTTAAACCCGCCTTAAGAGCTGATAAGAAATATCCATCCTATTCAAATGGTTATTATTTTTATTTTTGGTGATATCTGTGGACCATTTCTGACACTAAATGTTTTTTGATTATTCTTATAATTCATTAGTTACATCGTTTTCTCATCTGTTATTGGCTTCTTACTCTCTAAAAAAGCTGATTAGATACCGGTACCTAAATTTATCAGATTTTGAATTTTTACTGATTAAATAATCCTTCTACAAGAACTTCTATCAGCTGAAAGAGATTTTCTGTTCAGAAATGCGGAGGGGATCTAAAGACCTATGAGTTGACAGCTGGTTGTATCCGGGAGGGAGTGTTGGTGCTCCCACAAGATGAGGAGACAGAGGCACTCCAGTTAGACTTAGCTGGAGTGCAGCAAAGAATATCAGTGCTGGAGCAACAGGTGGAGGCTGGGAAGAAGAAACTTCAGGTAGGGCTTATAGTGATTCGGAGAAAATTAGCAGTGTCAAGCCTAAGGTGAAGTCAAGAATTATGATAGTTTTCTAACCAATTAAGTGTACAAACTTTGTAAAACACATATTTATATTTATTTATACATTTCTTTGAACTCTTGAGCTTTATAAGTTCTAAATGAAGTTAAATTTGTTTTCGATAGAGTTGATGTTTTTAAGATATCAAGACTAGTTTAGTTGTTTTGTTGTTTTTCAGCCAAGATTGTTCTTTAGACAACATATGGATTAGATTAGAAATAATTGTCTATCCCAGTGATTGCTGATGTTCCTGGTTATAGTCCCGTGATGGAATTATTACTTTTGACAGATTGTTTTAGCGAATTTCCCATAAGGAAGAAGCTATTACCGTAGGTCTCATGGTAAGACCTACATGGTAGACATGGTTATTTTTTTCGTCTTTAGGTGCCTAGAGACCAAAAACAATAGTCGTTAAAATTTATATATATATATATATATATATATATATGTATATGTATATATATATGTGTCTGTGAACAAGATAACTCTCGTAAAAATGGTCCAATCAAATTATATATATATATATCTTCTTGTTTATGGTAAGGAGAGTTACTATTATATAATTGTTACTAATGTAAAAAACATTTAAAATACCCCCGTTGCAGCAGACCTGTGTACTCAGCGAATTTCCAAATCAATAACAAAACAATAATAATATATGACAAGTTTTATCATTATCTGTCAATAAATATGAGTATTATTTGCCAACTCTCCATAAGATTAATATGGGAAAGAGTATGCAGGTTTGTTGATGTAAGGAACGTTGAAAGTAGGTGTTTCTAGTGTAA
Organism: Nephotettix cincticeps; assembly: GCA_023375725.1. Taxonomy (NCBI): domain Eukaryota; kingdom Metazoa; phylum Arthropoda; class Insecta; order Hemiptera; family Cicadellidae; genus Nephotettix; species Nephotettix cincticeps. The sequence continues at coordinate 106,563,126 of CM041791.1, forward strand.
GCAATTTATATTTTGACCATTTACATCAAGTTTCATCAACATCTGTCCACAAATAAAGGAGTTTACCTAAACTCTATATGATTAACATGGGAAAAGAGTATGCAGGTTAGCTGCCATGATAAACACATAAACTATGATTTTTAAGCATAAATGTATGGATCTCAACCACATGAAGCTAAATATCAAGTTTCATCCAAAAATATTAGATAATAAGAGAAACATTAATTATTCCTTATCCTCCATAAGATTAACATTGGAACCCCAAAATACAATGTACTATGTTTAGATTTTTTATTATCTGGGTAACCGTTGGAGATAGAGAGAAACTTCAAGGAACTAAATTTTGTAGTTTTTTAAGGTGATTCTGATAGTGAAAGATACAATTTGAAACTTTTAAAAATTACATGGGAAAAACGCAAAAACCCCCATTTTTGGAGTACAAAACCCCCCTAAATACCCGTCCCGATTGTACGATACATCTGGTTTACGAACTCGTCCGAGCAAATGCAGGAATACACGTCTCTACCAAATTTGGTCTCAATCAGACCATTATATATATATATAAATATATACCATATTATATATATATATAAATTTTAACGACTATTGTTTTTGGTCTCTGGACACCTAAAGAAGAAAAAATAACATGGTCCCGGGCTTAAGTCTCGCCATGAGACCTACGGTAATAGCTTCTTCCCTATGGGAAATTCGATAAAACACAGTACCCTTTTTTTTAAAATAATTAAATTAAAATTTTTATTTTTTAATAAATTTCAGTTTTTTAAATGTTTTTTACATTAGTAACAAATATATATATATATATATATATATATATATATATATACAGGATGTTCATTAAAGTCGGGGACAAACTTTGAGAGATGATAGTACTCATCAAAATAAACAAAAAATTACTTATAAGCATTTGTCGAAAAATCCTTCGTTTAGCCGCTAGCCGCCATTTTATACTTTTTACAAAAAAATTTACATATCAAGAACTATTCAAGATACAGAACCAAACTTTGCACACATATTTATTGGCCAAAGAGAAAAATATTCTCAAAGTATCATTTCATTTTTATTTTATATTTACAAAATGGCAGCGGTTAAATTTTTTTAAATTAAAATAACAAAAACACCATTAACTTTATAAAATTTTTACAAGATATAAAAACGATTGGAATTTTAATTTAAAATCGAATGGTACTTTGGTGAACAATTCCGTCCATGGATAACCGAGAAAATGCAGGTTTAATGTTACATTACAGGACACTCATGGCGCGGCCGTGGCTAAGAAGCCGCTTTAGCTGAACTCTGCCTCTTAACCACAGCCGCACCGCGGTGGCACGTGGGCCCTTTATTCTAACATTAAAAGTGCATTTTCTCGCTTATCCGTGGACGGATTTTGTTCACAAAAAATTGTTCGATTTGAAATTGGAATTCCAATATTTTTTATATCTTGTAAAAACTTTATAAAGTTAATGGATTTTTGTTATTTTAATTAAAAAAAGATTTTTAACTGCCGCCATTTTGAAAATATAAAAGCAAAATCAATGATCCTTTGAGAATATTTTTCTCTTTGGCCAATAAATATGTGTGCAAAGTTTGGTTTCCGTATCTTTAATGGTTCTTGATATATAATGTTTTTTTAAAAAATACAAAATGGCGGCTAGGGGCTCTATATATATATATATATATATATATATATGTGTGTGTGTGTGTGTGTGTGTGTGTGTGTGTGTGTGTGTGTGTGTGTGTGTGTGTGAGTCTGTGAACACGATAACTCTCGTAAGAATGGTCAGATCGAGACCAAATTTGGTAGAGACGTGAATTCCTACATCTGCTTGGACGGGTTTGTAAACCAGACATATCGGCCAATCAGAATGAGTAGTTTTGGGTGGTTTTGTACCCCAAAAATGGGTTTATTGCGTTTTTCCCATGTAATTTTTAAAAATTTCAAATTTTATCTTTCACCATTAGAATCAGTTTAAAAAACTACAAAATTAATATTTCACTTATTAACACGTTCACTGCAGCATGAGTCACCCGTGAGTCATGAGTGTCTGGCTTTGCGTGTGGCGACTATTCTACCGTGGCTGATGCTCCTTGCGGCACACATATTTTTCACACCTGCAATGCGATTTAAGTGGGGGTTGCACTGTTATTATTAGTGTTATAAGTAGTATATATTTATATACATATTTATATATGAGTCACCGGTGACTCACACCGTTCTGTGGTTAATTTTTACTACATACTATTCTTCTACTGCATGAGTTACAGGTGACTTATAAGTTTTTTGAGCGAGAAAAATAGTTCCTACGCGTTCTCAACGTTTATTATTTGCGCGATTATTGTTTGAGGTTATTTTACTGTGTGATGGTTTGAGTCTTCCGTTTGTTGTCTTGTAAATAACTCAAGATTTTGGTCGAAATCAAAAGTTTTAAGTGATCAATGCACTGCGGCATGAGTCACCGGTGACTCATGACAATTCATTCGCTGTACGATGCTGCGATCTGGAGCATATATATCCAAAGTATATCCAAAGTAACCTAAAAAATCCACCGGCAGCACTCCTAACGCAACCTCTATGAAATTAGAGCCCGCTAAAGTTTGAAACAACTATGAGTCACCCGGACTCATGCTGCGGTATGAAAAAGTTATTGAATTTCGATGACGCTGTGAACGTGTTAACCAATATTTTTGGAAGAAACTTGATATTTAGCTTTATGTGGTTGAGATCCAACCATTTATGCATAAAAATCATAGTTTACATGTTTATCATGGCAGCTAACCTGCATACTCTTTTCCCATGTTAATCATATAGAGATTAGGTTATCTCCTTTATTTGTGGACAGATGTTGATGAAACTTGGTATAAATGGTCAAAATATAAATTATTTACACTAGAAACACCTACTTTCAGCATTCCTCACAGCAGCAAACCTGCATACTCTTTTCCATGTTAATCTTATAGATAATAGCCAAATAACTTTCATATTTATTGACGGATAATGATAAAACTTATCATGTATTATTTTTATTATGTTATTGATTTGGAAATTTGCTGAGTATGCAGTTCTGCTGCAACGGGGGTATTTATATTTTATCTTTGTTTTGTTGAATAAAGTTTGCATCCAGATTAGAAAAAATAATAATTATTAATCTTTAACCCTTTAAAGAGTACCATATTTTGCGCCAAAATAGTATTGACGTTTTAAAACGTCTTTTTAATGGTTCCGCAAAAAGGAGTAGTGACGTTTTAAAACGTCTTTTGACAAAATTTGTTCAAATATATATATACACACGGAACATGTACTTATGTGTTTTCGGTAGGTTGTGGGTGATCTGCGGAGGGTTTCTTAGACGGGGTGGTTGCAGTGGGAAGTTTCGGCAGAAAAGTGGTGGCGCGGCATGAAGTTTTATTAGATAGTAGTTTTTACTGTTATTTATTAGCGCTGAATAAAAGTACCTAAAAGCGTTCTACACTTCCCTATTATTGACGCCTGTATCTCTGTAGTTGAGAGTTATTTGTTTGCTTAATATCACTCGGTGCTTTCTTTAGTTACTTTATTGAAGATTCGAAAATTGAAAAATTGATTGAAAGATGTTCTAAAATGTTTATTTTAGGCCATTTTGAACCTAAAACACATTTATAACTATATTTACTCCATGTTGGAATGTATTTTAGTGAAAACAAGGAAAAAACAATTTTTACTCTTTTGAGCTGTGTTTTGAGTTTTCACCCTTACTCCTAAACAGCTCTCATATAACGACGTTTTAAAATGTCCTTACTCCTTAAAGGGTTAATAAGATCCAAGATAAAATTAAATTAATTGATAAATTTTATTATGATACTGCCTTTAATTGCACCCCATAGACTCAGTCCATGAGGATGAACAGTTTCGGTTTTTCATGAAGAAAATATTAATATATTACATTTTCAAATGGAAAAGTTCTTATTTTTGTAGATTTTTAAACAATTTTTTTATTATTGAAGGTACAACAAAAACATTAGCCAGCAAAGAATATCTTACATGTAAATGTGAAGGCCACAGATTACTATTATCTTTGATTTGTTCTATAAGAAATAATGATATTGTAATTTGTTTTTCCACTACTATTTTTAAAGATTTTTACTGCGGACAACTGAGTCTGAGTTGTCTTTGAGTCTCCGTGACGAGTGGACGTATTATGTTTCTTATGTGTATAATGGTTAGTGAATGGTATTTTTGTAAGTTTTTTGACAGCTTTAAACTTTTTTGTTTTTAACTTTATATCTGCTTATTCCGAATGATGTGTTAATTGTGTTATTTTTTAGATATTAGTTCTCCTGAGGACAGGATCAGATTCCAGATCCTGAAACGTCATGAAACTTTGTTTTACATAAAGTCACGATGGAAATTGTCCGCAGTAAAAATATAAATAACATAAATCCACCATCACTAATAATTAATTTGAAACAAAGAATTATTTTTACAGGCTTGCCATGATACTAAGGACAAACTAAGAAAAGAGGTCAGTGAATATCGCCATTTGATGGAAGAACTTGAAACTTGGGTTGCTGGTATCAAATTGATGTTAAATACTGACCTTCACAAGAATAATGCAGGAGAGCAGGTTTTGGTTCATCAGGTACATTATTTCTTACTATACAGAATGCATTATTGCTTAGTGTGATTTTTTATTTTCTGAAAATTCCATAATATCAAACGAAAATTGCACTCAACTCTATAATTTCTAGCTTCAAATCACATCATTTTCAAGGGGAGGCAATCTTCATCTCATTTTCGTAAATTCTTTATACCAATTTACAAATTCATTTAGTTTAATTTATTATTCAATTTAATAAAGAATTTGCAATATGATTTATGTTCACTTTAGAGAGAGGATTCATAAATCCTAGGTTTTTGAGGTATTATATTTATACAACATATATGTTTGTACTTTTGGAAATATGTATTTGTCCTTTTGTTTCTTCAATAAGATGTAATTTATAATCACTTACTCTAAATTATTTTTTACTATTTTATAATATTATTTATATACACGTAAAGGTTAACCTTTGGCTTCATCTAATAATATTCAAATCTCAAATAAACAAAAATATAGTTTGTTTTTAAATCTAATAAAAAAATGTATGTTGATGTGTTATTGTTAAATTTATTTAAATAAATTTCTATCCTTAACTCATATTTGTATGATTTGTTATGTTTTAGAATCTGTTGGAAGATTTGGCTCAGCGCCAGAAAAAGCTGACAGAATTAAGGTCTTCATGTACTAATCTTGAATCTTTTGAGGATGTTAAGGACTTGGCAACACAACTGAACTCGTCTCTAGCTTTGCTAGATGTTGAACTAAATTCAGCTAAGAGTCTAACTGAAGGCCGTCTCAAAACTCTTCAGGTACAAAAAAACGAAAGCATGAAGAAGCCAGAGGCCCGAAAATACTTACTAAAAGAAGTTTTTAACTCCCCATCATTTATCTTTCACCTGTTAGCAACATTTCTATTGCTTACAGCACTGGCAAAGCTTAACAATATATTGACTACCTAGGCATAATAAGCTGGGGCTTTGGTGTTGGTTATTTTGCGTTTTGTCTTCTTGTTGAATCTTTTTGTATAGATTTTCCTTTTTTTTGCATTTGGTTTCATTTTTTGAAAGTAGACCATTAGATCATTCTTAATTTTGCTTTTTGGGTTATAGTCTTCGTTTTATCCCATTTTGGTGGTTTTCATTTCTTTTACGTTTTCATCTGCTCCTGCTCTTTAGGAAATATTTACATCATATTTTACACTGCAATTTGAATTTATTTGCATTTAGATTTAATTAAAGAGCTTATTTCTGTATCTGTCAGAAGTTTTGTAGAAATCTTCAATAGGAACTTTAAAATACAGATCCATCTTATCTTATTAGTTAGAGGATATTTTCATTGTTAATTTCTGTGACTTATTGTGGATTGCTTTTATAGGATCTGCTCAAAGTTGAACCAGAGTTGCCAGCCCCTGTTCTCACACCTTCCCCAGTTGCTGCTACTTACCCAGTATTATCTCCTGTAGACTCTCCTGTACATGAGGCCTCTAGAGATGATACAATTGCTTCTAATGTATCTCCTATTCCGGATGAAGAAGTTGTTGTACCTATCCTACACGATGCTGAAACACCTAAGCCTGAGTTGATTGTCCAGGATTCGGGCACTCAAACCGGTCGGAGTTTAATATTATCCCCAGAGAAACAGATTCATATGGAGGTGCAGACAGACTCCCCAACAGAAGTGCCAACTGCTGTTGCAATTCAGACTGAAAATGGAGGATGGGCTAAAAATGTGGTGCCAAAAGGTAAAATACAAATATTACAAAAGGTTGATGGTAATGAAGAAACTATTGAAATAGCCACAAAAAGTAATATTGAAAGTCTTCCTGAAACATCCCTGCTTGGTGAAGACTTAAGTGTAGAAATTAAATACAAAGAGAATAAAGAAGGGCTTGAGCCTAAAGTATCTGAACTTAATATATCTCATTTAGAGCCACAATCCTTTGAAACCATTGTTATGGACCCTGGCGAAAGCTCAACAGAAGTCATTGTAGATGCTGATGGTACCAAACGAATATTACTCAGAAAAACAAGAAAAATAATTTCACATCACACCACAACATCTGGAGTAAACGTGGAAACTGTAAATATGAAACCAATTGCATTCTCACAAGTAACTCTTCAGCAACAACAAAAATCAGTAACTCATACATTGCTTGATGGAAAAAGTGAAGTTACTACAACACAAGGTTATGTAGGACATATAGCTAGTGGAACTCAAGATGGAACAGTTACCACTGCAGAGTTTTCTAATATGCCACATCAAATAAGTACCTATCAAACACTACCAAGCAATATCAACCTACAGAATGTTTCAGACACATTTGAGACATCAGAAAAACCTGAACCAGCTGAACTGACTGAATGGGCAACAGGGTCTTCAACTGTTAGAGCGGTAGTCCATCAAGTAAGACGAAGGATCATTAGAAGAACGAGGAGAATTATACGAAAAATAATAATAATAGATGGAAAAGAACATATTACAGAGGAAGTTGTAGAGGAACCAGAAGAAGTTGAGGTTTCTGAAGATGGAATTCCTCGAGTCAGCATTGAGATTTCTAAAGAAGGTGAAGGAGGAATGATGATTCAGGAACCATTTGAAGAAGAACAATCATTACAGGACGCTGGAGTAGAAATATCAGAAATTTTACCTGATGAATATTATGATGATAAACTGGAAGCAAAGGAAACATCTCCAACAACAGTAAGTCTTCCTTCAGAGAGTGTTGGATCAAAAGAGCAATTAGTGTACAAAGTGTATCAACATGAGTTACCTGACAACAAAAATAATGAAGAAAGTATGTCTGATCGTGTTCGTGTTAGTGTTGAGAAATATTGTGAACTCCAGCCAGAAAAGTTGATAAATAGTGCACCTTCTGATCTTCCTGTAGAAAATGAAAACAGTGGAAACAAAAATGTTAACATTTTATTTATAGAATCTGAGAAAAGTGTGATGAAACCTGTAAATATTCCTTTTGTTGGTGAACAGCAGTTCTCCCCTATAAATGTAGAGGAAACAGTTAGTCAATTAAAGAACAAAATTTCTGAAAATGTTACTTCAATAGAGAACGTTATACCAGAAGCTCTTCCGAAAAAGTCTACTGCAAATTCAGCCATTACCAAAAAGGGGTTTCCATTGGAACAAACAGGTGATAAAAAATCAAAGAAAGGGAAAAGTTCAACAAAAAAGAAACCTAAAGATAAAAGTCCAAGTCCTAAAACACCTGAACTTAAAGAGGACATTGAAAGTCATATAAGTCAACAGAAATGTACATCCTTACCAAGACAAGTAACATTGACTAATTCACCAACTCAACTAGAAGGTAATTTAACAGATAAAACAGAAAATTATTCCCCGAGTAAATTAAAAGGTGATTCACCAACTGAAATTGAGGGAAGAAAATCGAAAAAACATTTTAAGCCAGAAACACAAGGAGATGCTGAACTTAATGTACCAGAAGTGAACATTAGTAAAAGTTCAGTGTCTGAAAGAGAAAGATTTGTTGATCAATCAGCATCCAGTACTATGGAACAAGATTTGCAGAAACATAAAAATGAGAAGAAGTCTCAAAAAAGAAAAACAAAGCAGGGTTCAAAGACACCAACTGAAATTGAAGATATTAGTTCAAAGGAAATCACAATACAAAAAGAAACAACCCAGATAGTAAACCCAGATATTGATACCTCAGGCATAGGTGAAATGGAAGAAAATAATGCAATTATAAAATATAGCCCAACGAGCGAAGAAAGCCACTTAGAAAAAATGCCCAAGAAAGACTTACAAAAACACACCTTACCATTTGAGAAGGATCAGTTACCTACAGAATCAGCAGGTGTCCGAGGTTTAACATCGGCAGAAAATTTTAAAGATAAGATGTCAGATTTGTCTGATGATGGAAGCAAATCTACTCTTCCAGTTTTTGGGGATGAAGAAAACTGTGCGATTGGTTCATCTCCTATTACTGATCCTATGAAAGATCATGAATCACTAAAGGAATCTGGACAACCGATTGCCAAACAATTAAATAACATTGAAATTGAAATAACTGTAAAGGAATCAGCATCCGATGCATTCAAAGGAAGTGTTCCAAAAGTGGCAAGTAATACCAAGATTGAACCCATTTTAAATGATGATGAAATTAAAGAAACTATGGAAATAGTGAAACAAATATCTGATGTTGATTTACCTGGTGTTGTTCAAGTAACCAAAAAAGTGATCAAAAGCATTGAGTCCCCAACAATTAGTTCATCAAGGAAAAATAGAGTAAAAACTCCATCTCCAGAAGAACTCTCAACTCCTACATCACTTGCAGAGTCAATGGAAATTGAACTACCAGAATCTCAAAACTCTTCTGACACAACAAAACCAACAAATCAAAAAATACTTGAAGTTTCATCACCAAGAACTGATGTATCAGAGCTTGATGAGAGCATAAAAAGCTATGATACAGGCTATGAAGGTGAAGATAAAACTACGGTTGATGAATCGTCTTTGAAAGATGATGAAATTGGTAAATCTAAAAAAAGGAAAAAGAAGAAGCAGAAGCTGAAAGAAATAATCCCTGATGATCATTCAAGTATAGAACCTAAATCAAGTGACTTTTTACCTTCAGATACTGCTGAAAGTATTGTTGATGTTTCTGTACAAGATATTTTATCCAAAAAATCTAAGATAAAGAAGTCAGGAAAAAATAAGGGTGATAAAAATAAAGCAGAAATAAACATTGCTCAGAGTGCTACTGAAGAAATCGCAGAAGGATCCATAAAAGATTTAAGTGACCAGTCAGCAAGCGATGGTATTGTTAAGATTGTTCAAGAATCAATGCCAACTGATTCATCTAGTGAAGCTGAAGAGTTCAAATCAACTCAAATATTATCTTCTGTCCCTGTTTTGGAAGTGGTACCTACACAATCTGAATCTGTCCAAACAACAACACCAATTCCAGAAGACAAACAACTAATAGATACAGCTGAAATATCAATCCAAGTTAGTCAGAGCACTCAAGAAATGTTTGCCCAAACATCATCTCCTGAACATTCAAACATGGAAGCTGGTATTCAAACAATTCCAGGTGAATTGATCCCTACTACTGAAGAATCAGCTCAGACAATATCTCTTAAAGTGCAATCACCTGTTGAAACTGTAGACTCAACCATGCAAACTGCTAAAGAAGATAAACCAATTCAACGTGAAGAAGAGATACAAACTGATGAAGTTAAATTTGGCTCTTTAGACAATGTTGATAGCAGTATGCAAACAACAACAGAGGAGGCTCCAGTTTATCAAGAAGAAACCTCACAAACATCTCCTGAACCAGAAAAGATACAATATTCAAGCCAAGTTATTCAAAGTGATTTGATACCAACAGAAGAAGAGGAAAGTCAAACTGTGGAACAGCCAGTTACTACAGTTGATTTATCAACCCAAATAAAATCGTCTGATCTGATACCTACTCAAGATGAATCCATGCAAACAATAACTCCAGAAACTCATGAAAACAACCCTTCAAATATTACTCAGATTTCTGACAAACAAGAGTTTGAGAATCCAGTAATTAGTCACTATAAAGAAACAGTTACAATGGATGAAAAGACTATTCTAGAACAAGCTTTAACCCCACCAAAAGCAATAAGTACTGTAAATTCTGAATCCCAAACAAAGTTGGTAAAAATTAAAGATGAAAGTGAATCTGAAAAGTCTTCTCATACATCATCTGTTGAACCCCCTTTCAAAATACAAGTAGAAGCAACAGTTACTTATGGTACAGAATCTGGTACTGATTTATCATCCTCTGATATAAACAAAACTGCTCTAAATAATACAAAGCTAGTATCCAAAGAAATCTGTGCTCAACCTTCAGACTCGACTGATAGTGACGTTTCTTCATGGGCATCACATAAAATGAGATCACCATCCCCACAAAATAAAAAGGTTAAAAAATCAAAACAAAAACAAAAAATTCCAGGACAAGACGTTCATATTGATGATTCAAGTAAGGCAAATCCAAACTTTCAAAAGGCATGTAAAGAGAAAAGTAGTGTTAACCCTGAAATCGCAGCTAAAATTACATTTGATGTTGAGGAATACCCATCTTCAGTTAAACCTGAACTTACTGCAGAATTATCTCAAGATAAAAATTCATCTAGTGTTTTCATTGAAGCTGAGCTTAAACCAGAACCAAAATCTCAATCAAAAGAAAAGATACCAGGGTTTTCCCAGGCAGTTGAATTGGAAATATCTTTGGAGAAAAGAGATTTCAGCTCACAGTCAACTAAGCCAGTAAAGAAATCAAAGAAGGGTCGTCGAATCCGCCAAAGATCTGATACAAAGGCTCTGCCAGAAGCTTCTCTCTTACTTAGTCATGAGGAGTTAAGAGGAGAACATTCCCCTGGTCCACCAGAAAAAGTTAAAGATAGCGTTGATCAAATTATAGTTAAAGAACAAAAAGAAATATCTTTAAAGCATGGAAAAGCTTCACCGTTGAAAACTGTAAGTATTCAAAGACCAACACTTTGTGAATCTAAAAATACTGATTTCTCATCACCAAGTGGTACAATTGACATTCAGATCACAGTAAGAGAAGGCCCTGAAAAGTTAACACTTGAAGAACGGTCTATATCAATAGAAAGAGGCAATGTACAAATTTTAGAAATTGAACCAAATGACAGCTATTCCCAATCGCTAACTTCTGATGATCCAAAAATTGATTGTCAAAAATTCATTGAGTGTGAAAGTACAGGAGATTCAATCTCATCACAGAGTGAGATTCCAAGAGATCCAAATGATGAGTACTCACTGGGCAAAAGCAAATCAAAAATAATTTTGCTAGAACCTGGTGTTGAGTCCAAATATCCTGGATCTGATGACAATCAATTTATAAAAGTTGGGGACATAATATCCAATAGAGTCAAACAAGCACAATTTCCTCTAAATACTACTCACATACTGTTTCTTACATCCATGGAACAAGAAGAACCATCAACTAAAGAAAGAACTAGCAAACTAGATGATAATTTGGAAAATCTACAACAAGCAATCAAAACACAAGATATTGTCATAATACAAGAGACAATAATTGTAACAGTGGAAACTATTTCAACTTGGCTTGAGACAATTGAATACAAAATCCAGCACACCAAGGTAAGGAAGCCAACTACTACCCCTAAGACTAATAACTCAATAATATAGTAAGAAAATCACTTATACTTGAACTCATAGTGTAGAATAATTTATGTAAACTATTCTTAAAACCTGTATCTGTAAGTTTTAGACAATCGTTTAATTGGGTTGTTAGACTGATTGGGGTATTCTTAGTGATACTTTTAATCAACCACACATTGAACATTTAATTTAAATTAAGGAAAAATTAAACCTTGGTAGGTTTAATTTTTAAATGGTATATTGACGCTACTCTAGAATTGATTTATAAAAAAAAACTTAATTCATGTTTCGAGTAACAGTTTATTTTATAGTGTACAGCATTTCTTGAGTAACTATTTTTTTAACACTTATATTGTATATTGGGTGTATTATTTTACAAACTATGTCTATATTTTGTATTTTTTCTATAATTTGTATTTTGTATCCAGCAATCTTCATCCCATGGAACAGTGCCAGAGGCAAGGCTAGAGGAGTTAGCACACCTGCAAGATGAAATCGCTCGTGTGGAGACAGGAGTGGCAGCCCTGGGTGACATAATCACACAATCCGATGTTTCCCAACAACAGAACATTCAGCGAGTCTTAAGCTATCTTCAGAAGCAAGTGGATACAGTGGAAGAAACAGCAAAAACCACACGTGGCATTGCTGAAAAGGATTTGGCCAGGTTCATCATAATAATCTCATATAATCTTATTTTAATTTATATGCATAAAATTCCTTTATCACCTAATGTGAGACCCAAGTGACTGGGTCAGGTTTGATTTTTTTATAAAACATTATTTTCGACAGGTCAATATGTTTGATTCAAACATCAAAGCAGTTAGTTTGGTCAGTTAACATATGACAATAGGAGAGGGAGTAGTGTTGGAGCGATGATCTGAATGGCTAGATTTGTCCACCCGAGGTTATAAGTAACTCTGGCGGCGTCACACTCTCCCATTTTCTCCACGGCCATTTCACGAATCAATTAGTATAAAGAAATTTTATCTGCCAATACCCGATAGGTTGACCGACAACTGGGGATTTTTCTTGTAAATTATTTATTCATTTAAACTAGAACTAATCCCCCACTTTCTTTGTGGTTATGTGTCCTTCAGGGATAGAGCCTTTAAAAAAGCAATCCTTTTTTTCAATTGGTTTTGGGCAAAATTACAGGTCTCGGCGTGCTGTGGCTAAGAAGCGGAGTTTAGCTGGCACAACGCGGCTTCTTAGCCATGGCCGCTCCGCGGTGGCGCGTAGGCCCTGTATTCTAACTTTAAAAGTGCATTTTCTCGGTTATCCGTGGACGGATTTCATTCACCAAAGTACCGTTCGATTTTAAATTCAAATTCAAATCTTTTTTGTATCTTGTAATAAAGTTAATGGTTTTTTTGTTATTTTAATTTAAATATTTTTAACCGCCGCCATTTTGAAAATATAAAAGAAAATTAAATGATACTTTGTAAATATTTTTGCCTTTAACCAATAAATATGTGTGCAAAGTTTAGTTTCTGTATCTTAAATATTTCTTGATATATATACATATATATTCACGAGGATATGCGGTAACTTTGAGAGCTCATTCTATATGTAAAAATAATGAAAAAAACTTATATAAACATAGGTCCGGAAATGTTTCGTTAGCGAGTTATACAGGGTGATTTCGCCTTTTCAGTTCCGCTGAGTAAATGAAGACTCTCTGAAATTCTGGGAAGTTAAATTTAAAATATATTGTTTCTTATGGTTTTACCTGAAAAATTATTAAAACAGGTCCCAGAACTGTAAGATGAGTAGTTTTTGAGTAATCCAGTGTAAAATGCAAAAACATTGAGTAAAAAAAACACAATTTTTACATTTGGCCAGCAATCGCTTTGTTATTTTACCAATAAACTGATCAAATTTCAGAACAAAACTTGTAGAAAATTTAATTCTAAACAAAACGGTATGATTAAAGTATACAGAAAGTGAACAGATAATCGATTAAAGGAAGTTTTATTGAAAACAGAACAACACACGTTTTTCATTTGGCCGACAATAACTCTGTTGATTTCTTATTAAAGATCTGTAAAAAGTTAATGATTTTTACTTAAATTTAACACCTTAATTTTTTTACTAAAATTTCAAAATAATATTAAAACACAGTTTTAAAATAAAGAAATAAATTAAACAACAAACATAAATAATAAAAAAAAATACACATGTTGAGTGGATAATTTGTTTTTCATAAGTTGGCACTACAATAACAGCTAATCAACAATGATGTGATTTGAAATGTAGAATTTTAATTCCTTGAGAGGTAACAACTGAGTTTTAGTCCACGTGTGTATTGTTCTGTTCGTCGTATTGAATTTTAGTCCGTGTTAGCATTGTTTTGTCCATAGTAATTATTAAATTGTTGGAGTAGTAATGCCATACTTATTTTCAACTGAAGAATACGCCGATATGGTGTTTATTTACGGTGTATGTGAAGGCAATGCTACAATCGCTGTGGAAGAATACAGACAACGTTACCCTTATCGTAGAATTCCAAATGCTAGAACCATTATTTCTACATTTCGTACGTTACGGGAAACAGGATCACTTCCAAGCGTAAAGATCCAGTTTGACCGCCCTCGCCAACATGATGTTAATGTAGAAGAAAACATTATTGCTGCTGTTGAACGTAGTCCAGGTATTAGTACAAGACGTATTTCAAAGCGGTTTAGGGTTTCGCAAAGTAAAGTTTGGAGAACACTTAATAAGAACAACCTTTATCCCTACCATAAACAAAAAGTACAGCATTTACAACCAGGAGACAATGAACATCGCTTGGAGTACTGCAATTGGTTAGTCAATCATCGTCAACTCTTCAAGTACATTTTATTTACCGATGAGTCACAGTTCACTCGTGATGGTATCAACAATTTACGAAACCAACATTCATGGGCAGAAGAGAACCCTCATGCAACAATTGAACGTAACTTTCAATACCGTTTTAACATTAATGTATGGTGTGGTGTTATTGATGATAACCGTTTATTTAACCGTTTTGGACCGTTTATTTTTCAAGAGCGCTTAACAGGTCAGGCGTGCTTACAGTTTCTTCAAGAAGAATTACCGACATTGCTGGAAGATGTTCCTCTTGCAACGCGACGCAAGATGTACTTCCAGCATGATGGCGCACCGCCACATTTTTCAAATGATGTTTCCACCTATCTAAATCATCAGTTCCCAAATAAATGGATCGGTCGTGGTGGTCCTATACACTCCAACAAGTCACCAATCATACGCCATTGGACTTCTGCATATGGATATGAAAGATCATGTTTACGAGGTCAAAGTAAATTCCCGTGAGGCGTTACTTGATCGAATTAATGAAGTTTGTGCAGTTAAAGGAGAGCCCCGTAGAACTACGAAAAGAAACAAGAGCAATTCTTAAACGAGCAGAAAGATCCATTGAAGTTAATGGCAGCATTTTTGAGCTTTTACTGTAATTTTATTGCATAACTTTACATTACAGTTTTCAATAAAACTTCCTTTAATCGATTATCTGTTCACTTTCTGTATACTTTAATCATACCGTTTTGTTTAGAATTAAATTTTCTACAAGTTTTGTTCTGAAATTTGATCAGTTTATTGGTAAAATAACAAAGCGATTGCTGGCCAAATGTAAAAATTGTGTTTTTTTACTCAATGTTTTTGCATTTTACACTGGATTACTCAAAAACTACTCATCTTACAGTTCTGGGACCTGTTTTAATCAATTTTTCAGGTAAAAAACCATAAGAAACAATGGCATTTGCCCCTAAATTTAACTTCCCAGAATTTCAGAGAGTCTTCATTTACTCAGCGGAACTGAAATCCAGGCGAAATCTTTAACCCTGTATAACTCGCTAACGAAACATTTCCGGACCTATGTTTATATAAGTTTTTTTCATTATTTTTACATATAGAATGAGCTCTCAAAGTTACCGCATATCCTCGTGAATCACCCTGTATATCATTGAAGTGATATTTTTAAACTATTTAATTGCTTTATCCATGTTCCTAGTTCAAGTTCATTGAAGTTTCCTCTATTCTTGATCTAAAGTTGATACCTAAACTATGATCTCTATTACCCCAGCCAACTTCAATTTCTTTTAGCTATGATCAACATTTTTCTTTTATCTACATTTACTTGGATTCTGTAATATTTATCATGGCTAAGTCACTATCTATCGATTGTAGTTTACATCAAAAGTATAGTATAATAGTGTTAATTTAAATTTTACTAATAAATCAAATGATTTAAACTTCAATTAGGTAGTGAAGAAAATTTTTGTTTTAGATGGGAAGAATTTTTGAATGGAGTCAACAATATCAGTGTCCTAGTTGAACAGTTACGCACTGAACTAGAAGAACTCATCGAGGATCAAAATACCCCTGCTTTAGTAAGTACTTAAATATGCAGGCAATTGACAAAATTAAAAATAAACATTATTATTACTGGTTTTAAACTACTTACTTGGTTACTTTGCAATTAAAGTATGAGAGTATTCCAAAAATGCAGTACTCTGAAGAATAATAAAATAAACCGTATCAGTGAACTGTCACATACTTTCTTCCTATAAAAGTAAACTTAAAATCTTAGATACATGTATCTTAGATACATGTAATGCAACTATTGTATTCTTAAATGCTTATGAAAATATCACTATCCAATTTTGTATTCATAAATAGTCATAAAATTTCTTTCACACACTAATTTACTATAAGTTAGTGGGTATACCCAACTTATCCGCCCTAGGATAGTTAGTTACAAACTGTTTGTTATTTATACTTTTACTATAGGCACTTTCTATCATAATTAGTAAAACAAAGTTTCACGACTGGGATCTGAAATCTGATCCCGTCATTAACGTCTTAAAAATTTGTTTTACCGATCGTGATGGAATATGTCCACAGTAAAAATCTAAATAACGTAAACCAATTATCATCAACAATGAATCTCTAATAAAGAAACTATTCATTTAGTTTTTATTGAATTAAGTGACTTAAAGCGGCATAGCCAGTTTCATGAAAAATTTTAAGAAATAATACAGAAACTGATTTTTTTAGCGGCCAGTCTCCATAAGAATAATCTTTGGCCGCTCTCAGACAAAATCTAATTAATTAAGTACAAGGTAGTGTGCAGATATTAAATTTTTTGTTTTACCATTTATGGTAGACTAGTAACTCAAAATATAAATTTGCGTAGTACGGTATTTTGGGGTATATTTTTTCGTTCTTTCCACGCCACAAGCCTTTTTTATTTAGTCACAAAATTATTGTACACAAACGCTCTTTAAGAAAGTAGTCCAAACAAAAAATAATAGTTTTGATAGTGATCGTTACTCTATTTTATAAAAATATATATATTTTTTTATAATTAATTTTATATAGTCAAATTAAATCCTTGGATTTGGTATACAAACAAACATCAGTACGAAAACCAAAATTACTCGGATTCAGAGAGCTTAAAAAGGAATATTCTCACTCTCAACTCAAATTCAAACATTTTGACAAAAACAATACATTCTACATATTCTTGTACTTGTACAGGGAGAGAAATTAAAGAAGGAAAGGTCATATGCATTTTTATACTTCTTAAATAGTTATTGTGCAACAAGGGATTAAAGTGAAACTTTTTGTCTACAAAGGAAACTGTTGTTACCTGAGGTGTATTCAAGGGCGACAATTTCTTGAAGAACAAAAAGAACTTTAATGTACATAAAATATTTCCTTTACCAATGCATACAAGTTACACAAATTACAAATTACCCTCTATTAACTAACCTGAATAACTATAATTTTCCAAGTTGGCAAACATAGCCTTAAAGCAATTGATGCAAACTATCAACTGACCGCAATAGTAATAATTAATTACTACTGTCAGCTGTTATTATTTCTTAAGGTTCATTACAGGGTGTTCCCAGTTTTCTCTCTTGTTATTTTTATTGGATTACTTTTTCTCCCTTGTGACTAAAAATTATATACGTTTTCTCCCTTGGGACTAAAAGTATTACTTTAGTACTCTATTCCAGAAAGTAAAGTAGGGCTTTACATAGTAGTTGTAGGAAAAAATATTTTAATCAATATTCGTCAGCTTTTCTAGAAATTTAAATCTTAAGTTTTGTTTATCATAGTTAGAGAATGCTGGAAAATTTATTTTTTTATATCTAAGGGTAATAATTTTTTTCACAAAGGAAACAGTTGTTACCAGAGGTGTATTCGAGGGGGACAATTTCCTGAAGGACAAAAAGGACTTTAATGCATACAAAATCTTTCCTTTATGAATGCATATAAGTTACACAATAGGCCTATCGTAGTTATTTCATACCATACAAATAAAATAAAACAATATTTTCCTATCATGTAACAAAGCAACAATCGGTGATGAACTTAGTCTGACGGAGACATAGAACAGGATCTCTGTAAACCTCCTTACTTCTACATATTCTGAGTTCTACCTTTCAAATGTCTGTTTTAAAAAATGTATTAATGTAATTAGTACGGTACTTACAACTTTGAGTGGTATATTTTCTATCATCCAAAATAAACAGAGTGGTTAGTTTACCTCAAAAATGTTTATTGATTTGTTGGTTTTCTTGGCGAATTCCAGGTGAAGCTGAAGAAGCTGGATGTGTTGGAAGGTACCAATAACAACCATAGGGCCAAGTGCAGTGCCTTGTTGACTGCAGCACATGGCTTGTTGCGTGACTTCCCTGGTAGAGTGATACCTCTGGAAACCTACACCACCCAGGACACTACCCAGGTGACCTAAATAAATATCTTATACATATCAAGGTACAGTAAGGTATTCAAATCAACACATTTTGTTTGATATAATCACCTCTAAAGTTTCCATAGAAAACGTTGAAAACGTCGATTGATTTTGGTTTAAAATGCCCTTTAATACCACTGTAATAGAGATTAAATTAAATGAAATAAAAAAAGCATACTAAAATAAAGGGTGTTTTTATCGTGTACTCGTGTGCAGATCATCTACTCTTTGATTGTATAGAGCTAGCCTCCTGACGAGCTCATCGACAGGCTGCTGCAGTTTTCCAGGTCTCTTCACCTAGAAGATTCCTGATTCTCCAGGAAAGAGAATTTTATGGGTGCGCAAAAAGCCGCTACGGCTGACGCGCCTTGGGTAAATCCGCCCCTTCGAATGAATTAATGAATGAATCTTGTACTAAAAAATTTTTATTTTCTAATCTTTTATTCTGTTGTAAAGGCCATTCAACACAATATCAATGCAGAGAGAGAGAAACTTCTTCAGTTAGTTTCCCTAGCTGAGGAGTATGAGCAGACACTGAAGGACTTTGCCCAGATCACAGACGTTGCAGAAGCCTTGGTTGATGGCCCTATTATTGTGTCTGACCTTCAACACCTCCAGGTAAAAGCCTTAAGTATTTAAAAAGAAGTAGATAAGTGAGTCTTTTGGCCCATATTGAGTAACTTGAAATGTGATATTAGTTGTGGCTTAACTTACTTGCTCAGAGTGCTTTTTTCTACGCTTATGGGCATATATGTTCTTGCTGATGAACTGTGTTTACCAATCACATCTGTACAACTTTAAAAATGCAATCTTATTTTTATCAGGAAATATGAACATTGAGAGATTGTAAGGTGTTCTATTAAATCAATTTGAATTACTGCCTCAGAAGCGTCTTCGTATGAAACAAACAATAAAAAAATCGTTAAAATTTTTTTTAAGTTCCATTTGTAAAAATCCTTTTTGTATTATTAAAACATTTATTGATAGGATATGAAAAGATATTTCTTATACTGTAGCTCAAGCTGTACACAGCTGTGGGCTGTTCAACATAGATGATTAAGGATGAATGATATGTGTATTCACATGAAAATATAATAATAATTAATTGTACTTGAAAAATGTTTAAATCTGGTTTGACTATGTAAATAATTTATTGGACTTTATGTGGATAATCAAGTTATAAGGTTTTTATCTCTGACTTCAAGATCAGATCAAAAGTTATTTCTAATATGCCTGGTTAAAAATATTATGTTGACTATGATATTAAATAAATTTTATTAAATTTTGAACAAACTAATGTAAAAATGAGTCTTGAAGAAAGAATTTGGTTAATTTTAAATATGAAAATTCATTGATAGCATTCACTTTAAAATTTGTCTGCATTTATGTATTATATATATTGTAAATATTTTTCACTTAAGACTAATAATTACTATGCATCAATGTATAAATTAGAAGTGGTGTTTACACATAATATTTAGGGTCTTCATTTAATAGAAAGTAAATAATTGCCATTGACAGGAGGAAATGCAGAAGCACCGCAAGTTCTTTGTGAACCTGAGTCATTGCCGCGGCATCTTGGAGTCACTCGAGGGTCACCTGGACAGTGAGACTAGGACAAAGCACTCGGCCTTGCATGACCAACTCCACCGCCATGCCTCCATCATATTGGATAAAGTAATACAATTTTGATCAACAAAAACCAATACTATCTTACCATTGATTTGATAAAGTTAAGCATTGAAACTGAATGATTAAAAGATAAAGAATATTCCATACATAATTTGTGACATGTAATCCAGCTACTTTGTGGTCACAAATTGTGGATATTTATGAGCAATGGTCGGTAGATGTGATATTCCCTGTTGTGGATTAACATCCGAGGTATTTAATACTAATCTGCACAGACCATTCTCATAATTAGGCCAGTAGACCAGTTTGTAATTCGGAGACAAAATTGGTTCGGAACCCATGTTAAAGTTAAGAGTGATGGCCGGTAGGCAGTGGCGAGGTGTGAAATTTTCACTAGTTTATCACACGACATTATAACCAATCAAATTTTAGTCAATCAAACATAACATTACAGATTACAGTACTATAACAATTATATAGAAAGTACCTAAATTATTATCTATGATAATGAAATTTATTACATTTACAACAGTTAAATAATTTTCAATTGATACAAATACGTATATGCATGAAAACATATTTCCAAACCTCTTAGCCTCTTATGGCAACAACAAAGAAAGCATCACCTCATCTGCCTATCACCGTTTTTTGCAGGATGCTCTGCGCCTTCGGCGCCTTGCATATCTGTGTTTAAATCAGTACCGTTCCCTATTCACAAATTTGAATGTGCAATATTTTTTCAAACCATGTCCAAATTTTTTAAACCATTTTTAAAAACTAATTTTTCCAATTTCATAAAATACTGAAACTAAATTATTACTTTAAGATTGGGTTTAGTATTAAAGTACAGTAATGTTTAGTCTACTAGTTTATTAAATTAATTCTAAATCATAAATTTAATATTTTTCAGCCTGACATATTATGCCTAAACATAATTGTTTACATGTCATTTATTCCTACATCTACCCTGTTTTCTAAAGGTGGAGGACTCCATGACAACTTTGTATGTTTACTACAAGATTTAAAACACCCATTTAGATTACAAAACCCTTTAGAAATCCATACTTCATGTTTGGCCAATATCAAAAAGTAAAAGACAAGGTCAACAAAACAATTTTGATAAAGTATTACCACTACAGAGCCAATCAGATTGTTCATAGCTAGAAACAGTAAAGTGTCGTATAAGATCAATTTCTACCGGTTACGTCTACAGATACTTTGTAGTAAAGGATACGGCCTTCCATTTCTCACAAAAATTTAGATTGCCCTCAAACTTTAACGTACTGAAGGGCTTCGATTTTAGCTTTATTATGGTGTCATTCTTTTCTGCCATTCTTCATCGCGCAATGTTAACAATATTACCAAAGAGTTGTCCACTAGTTTTATTTACAATGTACGCTCCCTCAGGGAGCAAACGTAAACAATAACATTGCAGTCTACTGACAGTGTCTATGGAAGAGTTATCTAGTGGTGACAGTTTAAATTAAGCGCTCATGGAGGAGAATATGCTCAATAGGATGCCCGACAACGCACAACATTCCCCGAAAACTCGGGGTACCCGAGATTCACTGAAGTGTGCGCTCACCCTGTGACGTATATGCCGTATAAGCTATGTGCTGTAGCTGATGGATGGTGCAAGTACAAGGTACAAGCATGTGTGAGGGGAACGGGGAAGGACATTGCATGCTACTTGCGAATCCATTGTGACTGTTCGTGTATTCATAAGCCGTAGGAGTGCGCTATTCAAATTTAGTAAACTCAAATTTAGACGCTGGTTTTAGAAAACATATGCAAAATAAACGATATTTGTGATGTTAAAAGTAAGTTTTAGAATTTCTCATGGTCATCGCCGAATCCAGAGATGACCGGATGCCTAGCCACTGCTCATCCGCACAGACTATTCAGACATAATTAGACCAGTACGTCTCTTAGATGCCATTGGCTGTTGGGCTAATAATTAACAGTCTGGTCTAAGGAACATATCAGCCTTAGACGATAACAAAACTACAAGATTTCGCCAAATTCGTCCTACACTCATTTCTCATTCATACCTGGCTTAAAATACGCACCTGGTATGTTGGCATTTGAGTTAAAAGTATTAAACTTTAAAAGAAAACCTATATTTTATAAAAAACAGGAACCAATCCCTCAACTAATTTAAAGTTATCTAAAAATGTAATATATGTTGGGTACAGGCTGCCGGCAGGGCTCAGCAGATGGCCCTGGCCGCATCCCGCTGGACAGTGCTGGAGCAAGGGATGAAGGAGGAGAGAGGGTGGTTACAGGTAGCCAACCAGAGGGTTCCAGATCTCTCAACCGTAACCACTTCTGACTACAACCAGTACATCTCCTTGTATCAGGTATCAGATGTTATTGAAAAATATTAATCATCAATCACCAATATCTATATACACAGTATGAAAACCTTTGTCTTTAGACTAGAATGTTATCACCAAAAATGTTGATTTTATAAGGTATTGTCAAAACAGCCACTCAGAGTTGTGATAGTGTCCAATTTCTGTTACCAATAGGGAATACTAAAACTTTAAAAACCATTGGAAATGATTTTATTGTCAAATATAGTTTGACTCATTAGATTTTTTTAAATCTAAAATACTGCTCACCCTTAATTAACATTTGGAATTTTGTTTTTATGAAACAGACTACAATCTTCGTAACTAACATTACTGTCTTATTAAAAACCTTAACCATGCTAATTTCTTTGCAAGATAAAGAACCCCATTTTAAATTTAATTTGAAAATGTATATCTAACATACATACACTAATGCTGGTGTTTTGCAGTCGCTGTCAAGTGATATCGCATTGCATGCTGCTCGTGCAGGACAACTGGTCTGTGTAGCTCATGGGCTACAAGGACTAGTACAGAGTGAGAGCTGTGCAGTCTATGACGATCACCACACCGCCATACTCACTCTACAATCTGAGGTCTATATCAACTTTAATCTTAATACTACGAGTTTATTCATAAAATACTACTTGGTTCTTTTGGTTTACTTTCCACAGAAATTTTCTTTTTTGACATTGGGACAAAGAACGTTCGAAAAAAAAACAGATTTCATGTTATGTGTCATTATAATTTCAGCTCATTAGGATGAATACTAAAGATATGTATTTTAAATTAAACAATTTTCATTACCAAAAGGGTTTGTAAAATTGCACTGAAATAATAACAGGATGTTGATTTTGTGATGAATGATTCTTCAATTTATCATTGAAAAATATTTGTCGTCAGATTAATTTTTACAAACTGAATAATACTTTACAGGTTAATACTGAACTTAGCAGACTGTTGGCATTCAGAGATAGCTGGATGGCTTACGAGCTGTTATCGGACAAGCTGGACATTTGGATGCGAAGTGTTCCCTCGGACACCACACCAGCCAACATGAGACAGTTCTGGGTATGTTCTAACTAACAAACTTATTGTGTCTATTTCTCACAGTTGTTGTATTAGGTATCAAAAATACTGTCTAACGGTATTTTTACAAGGACCGTTGTGTGTCCTGCAATCCAGCTATTTGGAGATCACAAATTTTGGATAGTTGTAATGTAAGCGATGGTCGGTGGTGTAGTGTTCTCTGGTGTGAATTAACGTCCGCACTATTGAATACTACGTTAGTCCGCAAAAGCCTTCTTCATACTTAGACCAGTTCGTAATTCAGAGGTAGTAGTTCGAACTCCACGTAAAACTGTAGGTCCATTGGGTATGCCAGGGGTGCCCACCCCCCCAAGCTTCATGAAGCACCCCCCCATCTTAGAACCAGCCCCCCCATGTAAGCTGGCACCCCATACCATAAACAAAGGTGTAAATAATACTCGTAAGCACCCCTTATTTTATCTAAAACTAAAAGAAGATTTATAAAATATATTTATAAATTTATAGATAATTTATAATATATTTTTAAATAGGGTTCCATCTTGCTTCGTCGCTGCATTTAAACTCATTAACTTTATATTTCACTTCCAACTGCTGTTTGACCTTCTTTTTACAGTGTTCGTTCCATTTTTCATGCCTAACGGTAGCATTGCAAAACGAATCTAAACATTTGTACTTAAAAAGTTTGCTTTTTGGGCATTTTATTAGTGTAAACACATTACAAAATTTAACAAACTTATCATCACAACTCAGTGGTAATATTAGTTTTGAGATGGAAAGGGTAACAAACACAAAGACGCAAGGGCAACGATCACATAACCTGAACGTGCAAGCTTGTGTCTGTCGTATGACCACCATCACGACTCCCGAAGATAACCGAGTACTTCCGAAACTCGCCGGACCTTCCGCTGCCGCCACACACAATCACGGGCAATATTCGAGCACTGTCATTGCCATTTATTTATTCTCAGATAGAAAAACAAACTATGTTTAAATTAATACTGTGTTCATTATTATTTACGTTCATTATTAATTACCTAGTGATGTAATATATTTTTGAATGTCATAACGTTAAACACTGTTAAAATCCGTTTTACCCCCCCCTTCAAAAAAATTGTTTGGAACCCCCCAAGAATTTCAATGACGCAGTCTGCGTCATAGACCCCCCCCTGTGGGCACCCCTGGGTATGCCATTGACTGTTTGCCTATTAATTAATAGTTTTGTCTAAGAAACATGTCAGCCTTAGTCAATAACAAGACTACAAGATTGCACCACAATCATCCTGGGCGGGTCGCAATTTTAGTAACTATCTAACTATCTCTAAACAGGTTATTTATCCCTGACGAAGTGGTTGGCTGCAGGACCTTAACTTCATAAGAATAATTTTCTCATGAAGTTCTTATTTTCAATTTTCTTATGAAGTTCTTTATTTCAATTTACTTATTATCTTCTAAACAATATTTTCACCGTATCCAAAGTCATTTTACATTTTGCTCTGTTTATTCTACTTTACACAGGCTAAAAACTGGAAAGTTATTTTTACAAATTATAAACTATAATAATTATAAGAAAGTACAAGGGGGTACCCAAAAGTAACCGGAATTATGCTGCCGAAGGCATGGCCGGTGTAGTACGTATGTCTGCCGCTACGCATGTGTAGCGCAGCTCATCCGGAGTTCAGTGCCGTCACCATAGGAGGACGTTTTTGTCTGCAGTGAGTTTTTCAGTGAACACTGTTTCGCAATTTCGTTTTTTTTTTCATTTTGGCGGACGTATGAGTGCACAGCTCTGAAGTTTTGTTAGGGAAGAGTGCTGCAGAGTGTTGAAAACTGCTTACAAAGATGAAGCTTTAGATAAAACTCAAGTATTCGAGTGGTTTTCTAGTTTTAAAAATGGCGACATGTCAATTGTTGATAAACCCCGTGAAGGACATCCGTCGACTGCCGAAACTGACGAAAATGTTGAGAAGATTCGTGAGCTCAAGCATGAAGACCGACGACGGACCATTGACGAGCTATCAGAGATATCTGGAATTAGTTGGAGCTCTGTCCAGCGTATTTTGAGTAAAGATTTGACAAGAGTGGCTGGCAATTTTGTGATGTCGAGTTTTGCCTGACCATCAAAAAGAACGTCAAGTGGAATCTTGTTGAACAATGAAAGAACACCTGCTAATTGATCCATATTTTTTCTAAGATCATTACTGGTGACAAATCGTGGTGTTATGGTTATGACCATAGAACCAGACTACAGTTTAGCCAAAAGAAAACGTCATCGTCCCGTCGGCCAAAAAACATTTTGTCAGTTTTGGCAGTTGACGGGTGTCCTTCACGGGGTTTGTCAACAATTGACACTTTGCCAATTTTAAAACATGAATGAAAACCACTCGAATACTTGAGTTTTAACCTAAAACCCTTTGTAAGCAGTTTTCAACATAACAATGGTATCTCCAGCACTCTTCCGTAACATGAAACAAAACTTCAGAGCTGCGCGCTGTTACGACCGCCAAAACGAAAAAAAAAACTATGAAATGGCGAAACATTGTTCACTAAAAACTCACTAAAGACGAACACGTCCATCTAGGGCGACGGCCCTAGCGGCACTGAACTCCGGATGAGCTGCGCTACATACACGTAGGGGCGGACATATGTACTACACAGGCCACGCCTTCGGCAGCGTAATTCCAGTTACTTTTGGGTACCCCCTTGTACAACAAAGAAATATGTCTTCTAGTTCCAAGAGTTTCTCAGGACAATACTGTTTGTCAG
Organism: Nephotettix cincticeps; assembly: GCA_023375725.1. Classification (NCBI taxonomy): domain Eukaryota; kingdom Metazoa; phylum Arthropoda; class Insecta; order Hemiptera; family Cicadellidae; genus Nephotettix; species Nephotettix cincticeps. The sequence goes on from CM041791.1 coordinate 106,589,435, forward strand.
AACGACTTAGGTCTCACCTTAGCCACACTTTGCACCACCATCTAAAAAAGCATGCAAGTGGCTATAAAGATACACTCTAGTGGCATAACAGCAAACTCAAAGAGATAGTTCCAGCATTCGCTCACATACGGCGGTGATTCGACTAAACGGCTCAGCGACTTAAAAGTTTACTAAATTGACAATAGATGGCACTAACTACCTGTAACCAGCCTTGAGTTTGGTCACCAGTTGTTGGGTTAAAGGTTTGTTGAACGTACTGCTTAACATTTACTTAGAAGGGAAGGCTGTCTCTCTTCAGCATTATGATTTGTTGTACAACTTGGGCCATAATAAGAAAAGCTTTGCCTTTTCCATTTCCTCCCTCACTTTCAGTAAGTGAAATATCGTCATGTTCAGTCAGTCCCACAGTCACGTGGTCAGCAACCCAATCTCATTTGAAACATTTTTTTAGGCATCATCAGCATATGCATGCACATCACATTAGCTCAAACAGCTGGATATATCTGCAGTGTTAAGGATATTTAACAGAAGGTGCCCAAAACAGATCCCCTGTGAAAGTGGCCCTTGAATTGGTGGGTGTTGAGATATCGATGTTGTTACTCACCTTTGTTGTATGCAGTCTTAATTGAGTTGCCATAAAAACCAAAATATTATAATGATGCAGGAAGTAAATACAGCTTATGGAGTCATAGATTTAGAAATAATCAAGCAGGATCACAGATAACAACACCTTCCCAAAAAGTGAAATTGAGTAAATAATATCAAGAAAGTCCAACTCATAGTAATTTAAAACTATTTTTCTGTTGGCAGGAGTTGAAAGCACAATTCGAGTTACACAAACACTTGAAAGATGAAGCTGCAGTGCACTTGGACACCGCCCTCAGAGTAATCCCTGTGGCAGATGAAACTCTCCAGAGGCAGCTGCAAACTGTACTGCTTGAGAGGTAAACCTAACATTTCTTGGCTGTAGTCCAAACAATCATTAAATTATATGGGAAAACTCTGACCAATCTGTTGTGCGGCTGTTTTGACTTACTTGACTGCAACAATAACTACTTACTGTGTTGTACAATTGTGTTATGTATCAAATCTCTATCTTATAGGAATTTAACGTTTCAATAGATAATAGGTATAATAAAATTGGAACAGATGAGTTCTAACCCTTTGTCGACTGATGTTGCAGGTGGAAGTCTCTGGAAGCTCGGTTGGACACAATGCAGTCCTTGGCTTTGGAGAACCTGGGCGCAGGCAGTGGTTCCATTGAGGACAAGCTAGGTCGGTTGGAACGAGAACTGACAGAGCTCGCAACACTACTGGCCGACATGCATGGAGTGATCAAAACCGAGGAGGAATTGCAGCTGTACATCGAGCGGTTACAGGTCGGTGTACAGTACATAAAAATATTTATGATGGGACCTAAATTATTTTTAACTCAAAAACCTTCTAAAAAATTCAATTATTTTACTGTTTTGAGGATCTATAGTTTATATGAAATATCTAAGTTAAAGATTTCAAATTTATTAAAATTTTATTCAACACACATTCCACTTTATTGATGGAAATTTGAGAAGTGTGTTTCTATTAAAATTATAACAAAATAATTAATTTTTTTATTATAATTTTTTAAATTTTCATAACCAGGTAAGGCATTTTCAAGGCTTATTATTATTGAAGTACCTGGTGACCGAGCTTTGCTCGTTTAGAATAATACATGTATTATAAAAATTAATTATAAAAATTAAAACACATTTATTACTCAATGAAAAAATGTATGTGGTTTAAATAAAACCGATTTAATACACCATAATTAATATGGGGGGTTTGAACACGCGACCATCGATTTACTAGGCTAACACGCTACCGCTGGACCACAGCGTCAGCCAAATGAGTGATGCCGGTTAAGGTGTTTTAGCCAACCTCAATTGTTTTAGCCGATCATTTACTGTTTAACTATCCATACAGTTATTATTAGCCTGTGACCAACTGATTTTGATATAAACGGAATGGGGATTGAAAAGCAAAAGAGAAATTTAATTTACACATATTAATTGGTTTGTTACAGTGGCTTCAAGCAATACAACAAATACGTTTTCTATCAAAACACGGAAGATTTTGGAAATACTCTTTCCTGCTTTTATTTCGCACAGTTATGTTACCCTTATGTTTTTACAAATTGTTTAGTAACCTGATAATTTTACATTTATTACATACATAAAATAAATATTTATGAACAACCTCTATTCACATATTGTTCTTTGCCATCTTCAATCAAGAACTGTCAAACTGTTATAAAAAGCTGTTTTGGTTTGTATTGTTCACATTTTATCCTCCATAAGCGTAATGTTAAATTTTTAGATTTCAAACTTAATATTTCAAGAAAACACGAATTTTCCTGGACATTAGACCTATCTAGAACTTATTTTCTACTCGGAAATTAGTTATTTCCAAAATTTAAAGAAATTCCTTAGTGCCATTTTCGAGATCCGTGTGCATATATATATACAAACCTTGCTCGTATTATAGTATTGGATAGATATTAATAGTTCAAGGCTTAGGCTTGAGTAATTATGGATTAACCAGTAATAGTGTGATTTGTGGCAGGTGATGCGAGGCAGTGTGGACCACATAATGGAGCAGCTGTCACGTCTGGGGCTGTTGTCAACAGTCCAAAGCGACCGCGTGAGCTCCTTACTGCATGGGGCTCGTGCAACAGAGATGTCATTGCGGGAGGAGCTAGAGATGGCGACCGTGTTGCGCGATCGACTAGCTACGTTACGACGGGGTGTAGCTCGTGTTCGACGGGACCAGCAGCGAGCTTCGTCTGTACTGGACCAGTGCGAGGCGAGTCTTGGCGAGAACCAGGACACTGTGCAACAGGCACTGGTTAACTGTCAGGTAAGATTAACGGAAATACAGTCATCATCAGATCAATTTATCTAACCTTTATATTATTGACTACAATATTCTCACTTGTAAGATTGTCTTAATAAATTATGCTCACTCTTAGGAATACGTAGTATCTACAACTGTTTCTGCAAAACCAATTAGTTTAAATTTTTTCAAATTCCTTACTATGACTAAAGTACACCCCCTGTCATTAATACTCAAGTTGTGACTGTTGGTGCAGGGCGTAGAGGAGACTCTAGCTGCACAGTGGGGAGAGCTGATGATCCTACGCCAGCTGTTGCACACGCTGCCATCACGTATGCGTCTGTCCATGAGCCCAGTGCGGGTGGAGCGAGAGCTGGCACAGCTACAGGACGATCACAGCGAGCTAACGGCACGATGCAAGTTGATATATGGTGGTCTGGTGCAGCGTCTTGCTCTATGGCGCAGGTAATATCCCTCAAGATAAAATATATCCTCATGTCATGAATGAAAATTTATAGTTCAACATTGGTACATACATTTGGTACTGATACAAATTTTACAGCAAAAAATTACGTTAAAAAAATCATTGATTAATGATGTCAGCGAAGTATGTTATATGATATTAGTATGTGTTCTCATTTTATTTATTAGTTACATGCGTTTACCGATAATTTATTTTAACCCTTTAAGGAGTAACGACGTTTTAAAACATCATTATTTGAGAGCTGTTAAGGAATAAGGGTAAAAATTCAAAACACACCTCGAAAGAGTAAAATTTTGTTCTCTTTAATTTTCACTAATATACATTCGAACATGGAGTTAGCATAGTTAGAAACGTGTTTTAGGTTCAAAATGCCCTAAAGTAAACATTTTAGAACTTTTTTAAACAATTTTCAATTTTTCAATAAAGTAGCTAAAGAAAGCATGAGTGATGGTTAGCAAACGAATAACACTCAGCTACAGAGATACAGGCATCAATAATAGAGGAGTGTAGAACGCTTTCACTTTTATTCAGTGTTAATAAATAACAGGTCTAATAAAACTTCATGTCGCGCCGGCACTTTTTCCGCCGAAACTTCCCGCCACGACCACCCCGCCTAAGAAACCCTCCGTAGATTATCCACAACCTACCGAAAACACATAATTACATGTTCCGCATCTCAACGTGTCTTTAATTATCGATTTATAGCTTATGAATCAATCTATGTCAGGATGTATGTATATATATGTATTTGAACAAATTTCGTCAAATGACATTTTAAAACGTCACTACTCCTCTTTGCGGAACCATAAAAACGATGTTTTAAAACGTCAATCCTATTTTGACGCAAAATATGGTACTCTTTAAAGGGTTAAAGAAAATTCATGGAAAGAATAAATGTTTTAACTGTATGTAAGTGATCAATTAATTCCTCAAGTCAGTTCTATAAAACATATGATTGTTGCAGATTCTACTGTCAGCTGGAATTGGTTCAACAGTCGGTGAGGGAGACTGACTACATGATGGAGATCCTAGCAGTCCAGGGGAAAGTGGACTATGAGCGGTTGGTGAAAGCGACTGAAAGGCTAGAGGTAAGATAATATATTTTTTACTTGAGAATGGATAGGGAATGTGCTTGGTACTCTAGCTGGGTGTTAAACAAAACTTAGAAGCCCTAGTAAAATGGTCAGCTAATGGACTAAACCGAGAACATGGGTCATATCTAGGTTTTAAAAGTTTTGCAAAAAGTGAAGTGTCAACAATTAGAAGTTAATGAATTTCTGCTTGCAATTTACAACAGTTCAATTAACTGTACAATCTAGTAAGCTTCTGATCAATTTTTGTTATATTTTCCTTTTTAAACTCCAGACCTACTAATTGTTTGCAAAGAGGCCGATATTTGTGAACATATTTAATAAGAGACGATACTTGGTGGAATAACGAAGTTAGAATATCTATGTTGTTGGTTGTTGTGAGAGAAGTAAAAATTTTTGTTTGTATTTTTGTTTGATTTGAAATTTTAAATGCATCTTCATCGAGACACTAGATATCATGAGTTTAAAATACCTTTGCAGCAGCAGACCTGCATACTTAGCGAATTTCCATTGATTAAGGGATTACTTGTCATGATACAAATAATTTGTATCACAATTCATTTGGTAATACCAAAGGACTTTATTTCTTGAGTTATTTGTTTAAATCAAACATTTTGAAAAATTCATCTAAATATTGTTACTGTGCACCATTGTATCAAACTTGATAGAAATCAGACCATGGATGTGGTATTTGGATTTGTACACAGACAGACTTTAGTTTAAAAAACACTTTTTATAGCTAGGCGCTTGGGATTAAAATTGATATTTCTAATCTCAGCTCAGATTCAAAAATTTTTGTGAAAAAAACTTTCTTCATACATGATGTAAAAGGGAGGGAAGTAAAAAAAATTAAATGTGTAGAGTCAACTTTCGTGTATTTAACTTTTATGAAAAATTATCCCAAAAATTAACTTTCCAAAAAATATTCCCCGAATTTTAAGTCTAGCTTGTTTAATTTGGTTAGGGTGTACCACTTTTTTGTATAATTACTGTCAGTAGTTACTTGGTATGGCATCACACTCAAGATTTTATAACTAAATTTTCTATAATTATTGTATGCTTATTTTTGACATGGCAAAGTCTTAGCTATGGAGGGGGGTGTTGGAAATATGCCAGACCAAAATTTGAAATAGTGACGTGATTTAGTTAGTGACATAGTTTCGTTATGAGAACAGCTGTTTAGATTAAAGTACCTGGTGACCGAGCTTTGCTCGTATATAGAATAAGACATGTATTATATCAGTTAATTAGAAAAATTAAAACACATTTATTACTCAATGAAAAGATTTATGTGTTTTAAATCAAACCGATTTAATAATACACCATAATTAATATAGCACTGAACAAAAATTATTACCGGAATGGAATGGGAATGGAACGCGCGACCTTCGGTTCATGGGGCAAACATGCTACCTTTGGACTGTGGCGTCTGTAACAGGACTGACGCCATTTAAGGTCTTTTAGCCAACCTCAATTGTTTTAGCCGATCTTTTACTGTTATTATAATTATAATTACCCATACAGTTATTATTAGCCTGAGATCAACTGATTTTGTTAGAAACGGAATGAGGATTGAAAGAAAAAGATAAATTTAATTTACACATATTAATTGGTTTGTTACAGTGGCTTCAAGCAATACAATAAATATGTTTTCTGTCAAAACACGGAAAATTTAGGAAATACTTTTTTCTGCTTTTATTTCGAACAGTTATGTTACCCTTAAGTTTATACAAATTGTTTAGTAACATGATAATTTTACATTTATTACATACATAAAACAAATATTTTTGAAAAACCTCTATTCACATATTGTTCCCCAACATCTACAATCAAGAACTGTCAAACGGTTATAAACAGATGTTTTGATTTGTATTGTTTACATTTGACTCTCCATAAGTGTAATGTTAAATTTTTAGATTTTAAACTGAATATTACAAGAAAAACAGAATTTTCCTGGACATTAGGCCTATCTAGAACTTATTTTGTACTCGGAAGTTAGTTATTTCCATAATTTAAAGAAATTCCTTAGAGCCGTTTTCGAGATCCGTGTGCAAATATACATATATATATATATATATATATAAAGTACCTGGTGACCGAGCTTTGCTCGTTTAGAATAAGACATGTATTATAAAAATTAATTAGAAAAATTAAAACACATTTATTACTCAATGAAAACATTTATGTGGTTTAAATAAAACCGATTTAATACACCATAATTAATATAGCACTGAACAAAAAGTATTGCCCCTGATGGGGTTTGAATACGCGACCTTTGTGTTACGAGCCCAACGCGCTACCGCTGGACCACGGCGTCTGCCAAATGAGCGACGCCGTTTAAGGTGTTTTAGCCAACCTCAATTGTTTTAGCCGATCATTTACTGTTTAACTATCCATAGAGTTATTATTAGCCGGTGACCAACTGATTTTGATACAAACGGAATGAGGATTGAAAAGCAAACAAAAAATTTAATTTACACATATTAATTGGTTTGTTACAGTGGCTTCAAACAATACAACAAATACGTTTTCTATCAAAACACGGAAGATTTTAGAAATACTCTTTCCTGCTTTTATTTTGCACAGTTATGTTACCCTTATGTTTATACAAATTCTTTAGTAACCTGATAATTTTACATTTATTACATACATAAAATAAATATTTATGAAAAACCTCTATTCACATATTGTTCCCCGCCGTCTTCAATTAAGAACTGTCAAACGGTTATAAACAGCTGTTTTGGTTTGTATTGTTTACATTTTATTCTCCATAAGCGTAATGTTAAATTTTTAGATTTTAAACTGAATATTACAAGAAAACACGAATTTTCCTGGACATTACACCTATCTAGAATTTATTTTCTACTCGGAAATTAGTTATTTCCAAAATTTAAAGAAATTCCTTAGTGCCGTTTTCGAAATCCTTTTTATTTTTATTTCTGTGTTATGTTAAGTTAATTTTAATTTTTTTTTTATTGTCACCTGAAGACGCGGAAAGCGAAATATAGTGATGAATACATAATTATTTCTAATTTTTTTATATATATATACGGTATATATATATATCAAAATTTTAACGACTATTGTTTTTGGTCTCTAGGCACCTAACGAAGAAAAAATAACATGGTCCCAGGCTTAAGTTTTCCCATGAGACCTACGATTACGGCTTCTTCCCTATGGGAAATTCGCTAAAACACCTGTTGTAGCAGACCTGCGTACTCAGCGAATTTCATTCTCAATAATAATACAAGTATATGACAACATTGATCAATCCATACCTGATGATAAATAAGAGTATTTGCCTATACTCCCTTACATAAACATAGGAAAGAGTATGCAGGTTTGCTGCTTTGAGGAACACTGAAAGTAGGGCTTTTTACCATAAACTATTTTAATTTGACCATATACCAAATTTGATCAATATCTGGACATAAATATAGGAGTTTGCCTATTCTCCATAAGATTAACATGGGAAAAAGTATGCAGGTTTGTTGCTGCGAGGAACACATAAATTATAATTTTTAAGCATTATATTTTTAAGCAAAATACAATGTACTTTGTTTAGATTTTTTAATATCTCGGTAATTGTTGAAGATAGAGAAAAACTTTTAGGACCTAAATTGTGTAGTTTTTTAAGCTGATTTTAATAATGATTTTTATGGTGGTTTTATTTGTGGTTTAAATTACAAATGAAAAAACCCCAATTTTTGAGGACCTCCCCAAACTACTCGTTCCAGTTGACTGATATGTCTGGTTTACGAACTTGTCCAAGCAAATTTAGGAATACTTGTCTCTCCCAAATTTGGTCTGGTTCGGACAATTTTACGAGAATTATCGTGTTCACAGACAAACACATATATATTTTCGAAATAAATAATGCCAGAGTACCCTTTTCGGTGTTTCGGTGACTATCCCATGGTCACAGTGTTTATTTAACGTTAAAAGTGAAGTACTTCATCAGTAAAAAAACATATGACTTAAAAAAACAATACACTGTTTAGATGTATTTTACTTGAGTGATTGAGTGATTCAACCCTCGAGGCAATAACATACCTTTTTGAATAATCTTTATGTTATCCAGTTTTTCAAACCTTTCTCGTAAAATAAAATTTATTTACCTTATTGCCTGTAGATCTAAAATTGTTGGGAAAGTAACAAGATTTTAGATCTACAGGCAATAAGATAAAATACCCCCGTCGCAGCAGACCTGCGTACTCAGCGAATTTCCAAATCAATAATTTAATATATGACAAGTTTTATAAAAATATGTCCATAAACATGAGAATTATTTGTCTATTCTCCATAAGATTAACATGGGAAAGAGTGTGCAAGTTTGCTGCTGTGAGGAACACTGAGAGTAGGTATTTATACCTTCAAAAACATTTATTTTTAACATTTATACCAACTTTCATCAACATCTGTCCTTAAATAAAGGAGTTTGCCTATTCTCCCTATGATTAACATGGGAAAAGAGTATGCAGGTTTGCTGCCATGATAAACACATAAACTATGATTTTTAAGCATGAATGGATGAACCTCAACCACATAAAGCTAAATATAAATTTTTATCAAGAAATATTGGTTAATAAGTGAAATATTAATTTTTCCTTATCCTCCATAAGATTAACATTGGAGCCTCAAAATGCAACGTACTGTGTTTAGATTTTTATATAACTTGGATAACCGTTGGAGATAGAGAAAAACTTTAAGGAACTTAATTGTGTAGTTTTCTAAGCTGATTCCAATGGTGAAATATAAAATTAGAAATTTTTAAAAATTACATGTGAAAAACGCAAAAAACCCCATTTTGGGGTACAAAACCCCCCCAAAATACCCGTTCCCATTGACCGATATGTCTGGTTTACGAACTTGTCCGAGCATTTGTAGAAATACACGTCTCTACCAAATTTGGTCTTGATCGGACCATTTTTACGCGAGTTATCGTGGTAACAGACACACATATACATATATATACATATATATATATATATATATATATATAAATTTTAACGACTATTGTTTTTGGACTCTGGGCACCTAAAGACGAAAAAATAACATGGTCCCGGGCTTAAGTCTTACCATGAGACCTACGGTAATAGCTTCTTCCCTATGGGAAATTCGCTAAAAACCTTTTTGACTGTAAACTTTACACTGCATACAAAGTTTCATGAAAAATGGTGAAGAAATAAGGAAGATGATTTTTTAGTTATCTCCATAAGAATAGCACTGAGCATGCTTAGACAATAAATAATTTTAAAATGTCTGCAATAAACACAGCAACTTATCTCTGGAAGGTAAAAATTTGTTTAGCTGTTTTAGATTGTTTTAACCCTTTAATGAGTAACGACATTTTAAAACGTCATTATTTTAGAGCTGTTAAGGAGTAAGGGTGGAAATTCAAAACAGACCTTAAAAGAATATATTTTTTTATTTTCACTAAAATACCGGGTGTTTATAAATGAATATCGGAGTTTCAACTGCTCATAATATTTATTACATTAAACGTACAGTTTTAAACTATATACCAAATGAAAAAGCAACTCAAACAGTTTTACCAAGAACCTTATAAATGTTCAATGTGACTACCATTTGTCACACGGCACACATCAAGTCTATAGCTGAGTTCTTCCCAAACTTTGATCAGTGTGTCTTCAGTAATTGTTGCAACAGCTGCTTCAATCCTGTTTCTTAATTCGGGGAGGTCAGCTGGTAGCGGAGGCACATATACACGGTCCTTGATGAACCCCCAAAGGTAGAAATCGCATGGCGTCAGGTCGGGTGAACGTGGAGGCCATGCATAGCAAGCTCTGTCATTAGGCCCCTTGCGGCCAATCCAGCGGTTGGGTACAGTGCCGTTCAACCAACTGCGTACTTCGTTATGCCAGTGAGGTGGCGCACCATCTTGCTGGAAAATGAAGTTCTCTGGTTCATCTTCTTCCAACTGAGGGAAGAGCCATTGCTCTAGTGTATCAAGGTAAGAAATACCAGTTACAGTAGCTTCGACAAAAAAGAAAGGCCCATAAACCTTCTGCCGAGATATGGCACAAAAAACATTCAATTTAGGTGAGTCTCGTTGCATTTGTATCATCTCGTGAGGATTCTCTGAGCCCCAGATCCGCACATTATGAGTGTTCACAAGTCCACTAAGATGAAAGGTCGATTCATCACTGAATACGACATGATCCAGAAAATCTTCATCGTCATGAGACAACATTTCATAAGCAAAGTTGGCACGTAATCTGTGGTCTGTAGGCTTTAGAGCCTGTAATAACTGTAAACGGTAAGGACGTAGTTGCAAGCGTTTTCTTAAAACTTTCCAAACAGTCGACACAGGAATTTCTAATTCACGACTAGCCTTCCGAACTGATTTCATTGGGCTACGAGTGAACGACTCTCGCACTCGTTCAACAGCCTCGTCACTTACTCTTGGTCGTCCCGTGCTCTTACCTTTACAAAGGCAGCCGGTATCTTCAAACTGATGGTACCATCTACGGATGTTATTGTCACTTGGGGGATCGCAACCGAACTTAATACGGAACGCACGTTGCACAGTAACTACAGATTCGGTCTTTGCAAACTGTAAAACACAAAACGCTTTCTGTTCACTAGTCGCCATCTTTGCTACTACCGCTGTCTAGCGGATTGCGGCGGAAACATTACGCGCACATGCGCACTGGCGCAAACCAACAAAACTGTTTGAGTTGCTCTCTAATTTGACATGTCATTTATAACTGTAACTTTAATGTAAAGAAAATTATAACGTGTTAAAACCCCGATATTCATTTATAAACACCCGGTACATTCCAACATGGAGTAAATATAGCCCTAAAATAAACATTTTAGAACTTTTTTCAATCAATTTTTCAATTTTTAAATTTTTAATAAAGTAACTAAATAAACCCCCGAGTGATGTTTATCAAACGAATAACTCTCAGCTACAGAGATACAGGCATCAATAATAGGGTAGTGTAGAATGCTTTCATTTTTATTCAGTGCTAAAACAGGTCTAATAAAACTTCATGCCGTGCTGCCACTTTTTCCGCCTAACCTTTCCCGCCGCGACCACCCCGCCTAAGAAACTCTCCGCAGATTACCCACAACCTACTGAAAACACATATGTACTTGTTCCGCGTATCTACGTGACTTTAATTATCAATTTATAGCTTATGAATCAAATCTATGCCAGGATGTATGTATATATTTGTATTTTAACAAATTTCATCAAATGGTGTTTTAAAACGTCACTACTCCTTTTTGCAGAACCATTAAAATGATGTTTTAAAACGTCAATCCTATTTTAATACAGAATTAAAGGGTTAATGGCATAGTTAGATTATTTTATAAATTTGTTTATGTCAACAATTTAAATAAAATTGATTTTTAACCTTTAAAACTAAAAATTCAAAAACGTTCTGAGATGCACTCAGGTATCAAATTTCAGAAAAGAACCTACAATTGGTGTGGTCTCAGGGCCATTACACAGACAGACGAAATTAGACAGGCAATCAGATCAGTCAGAGAATCGTTTTTTAGGTTTTAGGGAGCCTCGAAACGTAATTTTCACTTTCAGTTCAAATTATAAAATTTTAATCAAAACAATACCTTCTCCATATCCTACGTATAAGGAAAAATGCAATTGCATTAGATGAAATTATCATATTATTTTTAAAATTATTTAATTATTTTATTTAAATATAAATAAAAAATGTATCTTAATATAAACCGTATCAGTGGACCAACACATACTTTCTCCCGTTAGTCAATTTAAACGACAATCTTAATAAAACAATAATATTCTTTAACGTTTATCTAAATATAATTTAATAATTTTAATTTTAATAGTTTTTTTGTTTCAAACATAATTATCCAATTTCTGAAAATAACGACAAGAGAAACAAAATTAAATTGATTATTGTAACTTCATGAAGAGACTACCACCCCCTCCACTCCCTAATACCAACCTTTTTTGTGTGATTTTATTAGATGATTTGACCTTAAGCTGCATACCAAGTTTCATGGAAAACAGTTGGGAAATAAGGAAGACATTGATTTTTTAATGATATTGATTATATATTCTCCATAAGAATAACATTGGGCACTCTCAGACAATATACTGAGTTTACGACGGACATTAAATTTAACTTTTCTTATTAATTTGTTTAGTTTTTTAACCAGGATCCTATGGTGGTAGTCAATTTATACTTTACTTTTATTGTTTCTGCGGAAAAATTTTCAAAATTATTTTTTTACTTATAACAGCCCTTAACTCAAAAACCCGATGTTAAAAAAATGTCGGTGGTATAATTTTGTTTACCTCATAAAGGACTAAAAATCATAATTGTCATCAAAATTGTCCGAGCCGTTTTTGAGAAATTTTCATTTTACGTATTTTTTGGGGGGTTTTAGGGGTACAACACCCTTAAAAATCAGAAATTCTAAAAAAGCATCCCAAGATACCGTAGATTATTTACCTACATGCCGAATTTCTTGAAAATTGGACCGAAAGTCTCGTCTCTAGGCTTTATAACATCCACACACACACAGACATCACTAAAAAAATCCCTTTTTTGTTCAGAGAGCATTATTATCTAAGCTTCTGCACATCCCCAAACACCATACACAGACACACGGACAGACATCACTCTAAAACCACGTTTTCATTGAGGAGGCACTGGAAATATTGGGTAATGGATATATTCCCCAGAAACATGAATTTGTTAATGCTGACGAAAACAATACTTTCTCCTTATAATATCGTAATGGGGGAGAAGGTAAAAATCATTGAATTTCTTAAAACACACTCCTTTCCTACAATTTAAAACTTGTTTAAATTATGGTTGATATATCCACTCTGAGATACAGTAATAGGAAACTTTTTGATTGTGTTGTATTAGTTTATATGACCTTACAATATACCAAGTTTCATGGAAACCAGTTGAGAAGTAAGAAAGTCATTTATTTTGTATTTTCACCATAAGAATAACATTGGGCACTCTCGGACAAAGTACTGTGTTTACTACAAGACAGTAATTTTAACTTTTCTAATTGACTGATCAAAATAATATTTTTACCTTTTTGAGCTAGTTTATAAAGTGTAGCTTAAATGATTTAAAATGTATATTGTTTTTACAGAAAAGTTAATGAAATGAAAATTTGTAGAAGCATACCATCTCATCTTCCGAGGTAATGACATCCCCCCTAGTCTGGCTTTTATGGAATGATGTGACCATAAGCTGCACAACACGTTTCATGAAAGCGTTTGAAAAATAAGGAAGAAATGTATTTTTTAGTAAATGCCGTATAAATATAACATTGAACCCTCTTAGACAAACAAACTGTGCTTAACATCGATTAGACTAAAAATTCTAGTTAATTATTTTGTTTGGTTTTTACGGCTGGTTTTAATGGCGATGGTAAAATGATTTTATAAGATTATCCACGAACTCAGCGGCTTCGCGATATTCTGGAAGCATTCAATCTAATTTGGTCCGTTAATACGCCAACTAGAGTTACAGCAACTTCGAGCATGGCCATTGACAACGTAATAACAAATCTTCCAAATTCCACAGTTTCCGTCATTAACGCTGCCATATCTGATCACTACGCGCAGGAGATAGTTGTTGAGGACCACGGCCCTGAGAAGCTTCCTTCTAATTATACTATAAAAATAGTCACTCAGCCTAAAAACATAAAAAATCTAAACAATGCATTAGAGAGGGAATCTTGGCAATTTTCAAATAATCTTAGTACTGTAGATGAAATGTTCCAGGCTTTTGAATCATGTTTCAATTTCCATTCAAACAATTTCTGTCTTTTTAAAAAAACTAAAGTCAAACCTTCTTTTGAAAAAATACTTGGATAACATTTTAAAGTCCCGTGCAAAATAAAAAAAATGCATTCAATTTTCGTTCAAACTCAAAACGAAAATTTTTAAAATTATTATAGGACTTATAAAAGAATTTACAGGAGAGTAATCAGTGCTGCTAAAGCTTATGATGTCAAAAACATTCTCAAAAATAGTGAAAACATTTCTAAATCAGTCTGGAAAATAATAACTCTTCAAAACCAAAACAGATTTCCAAACCAATTAATCTCAAGTTGAACGAAGAAATCATTGTTAACACGCAAGAAGTAGCAAACGAGTTCAATAGATATTCTCATCAGTTTCAATGCCAGATCCCACTTTTAATGTTCCTTGTAGGACTACAAATGCATTTGGAAGTTGACTTTCGTCCATAGCTTTGTCTCCTGTGGGTGTGGCTAGAAGAACTAAAACCGAAAAAAATCATGTGTGATATAAACGGCACGGCACGTCCGTTTGGTTGGTCAAACATTCAACCACTCACAACAATAATAAATTTTTCCTTTCAAACTGAAGATTTTCCTTCCAAACTGAAATGGGCCAAAGTAATTCCACTGTTCAAAAGGACAATCCTCTTTTATCCAGCAACTATCGGCCAATTTAAATTTTGCCTGTTTTTAGTAAGGTATTCGAAGGCTTAAGATGTACCTTGAGCGCTTCGAAATTCTCATTTCAGATCAGTTTGGTTTCAGGAAAAATTACTCCACAATCGATGCAATCACAAACCTCATAGAATTGGTTGTCGATGTACTCGAGAGGCGAGAACATGTACTCAGCATATTTCTTGACATTTCGAAAGATTTTGACTTTGTGCATCATGAGATACTGTTGCTCCAGTTAGAGACGTACGACATACGAGAATTGCCACACAAGTGGATTTAATCCTACTTATCCAACAGATTCCAAAGTGTCCAAATAGAAAATTCACTCTCTCAGAGAGTCAAGCTGGCCCAAGGGATCAATTTTGGGACCTATTCCTTTTTTGCTAACTTTTTTGTAAACGACGTAAATTTGTCAATTCAGGATGGAAAAATCATCCAATATGCAGATGACACCACCATATGTTTCAGCGCTCAAACATAAGAAGAGTTAGAGATAAAATCGTTTATTAACGTCAACTCTTGCATTCAGAAATTTTCCGAGATCAATTTGAAAACTAACAAATCAAATTTCATTCTGCTTACGGCGGCAGGAGCTGGACCTGCCACCTGCAGTAATGGTGGATGACGATCTCTTAGAGGACTCTGATTCCGTGAAATTCCTAGGAATGCACCTCGATAAAGGGCTGACGACACCAAGGTTACGTCTGGAATTTTCGCATTACGTAACCTCTCAAAATTCTGTTCCAAACAAGTACTTTTAATGGCCTATTTTGGCCTAATCTACCCTCACATTTCCTATGGAATAATACTTTGGGGTAGTTGTGCAAGATTTAGACAGGAAAGGGTTTTTAGACTGCAAAAAAGCAGCCAGAATAATTTCAAATTTTCTGGCCAGAGAATCTTGTAGGAACGTCTTCAGGGAGCTTGGTTTACTTACAGTACCCAGTCTCTATATTATGGAGGTAACCACCTACTGTAAATATAGATGCTCCCTCGTCCAAGGCAACCAAATTCATCAATATGAAACGAGTGGAAGGGATAATTATCGACCCCAGCAACACAGAACTGTAGCTTTTGAGCAATTGCCATCTCGGCTATAGGGATCAAATTCCATTAATAAGCTTCCTGAAGGCATAAAGCAGTCTGGAAACCAAATTAAATTCAAAGCTCGTTTGAAACGCCCCTTGGTGTCTAAAGTTGTGTACTCTGTAGATGAATTCACGATGAACCGCTGGGAAAACTAAAGACTAAATTTTAGGGATCTCCGCGAATTAAATTCCAGCATTGGTGTCAAACCTGTTAATTTTTTTTTTCAAACAAAACATAAACTGTATAGAAACATACAAATGAGTACGAAGTCAGCAGAATAAGCAAGCTTGAAATTTGAAAACGTCACTCTTTATTTGAGTACTCAAATAGCGAGATTCACTACGGAAGTATATTCTATAGTAGTCGCGCTTGTACCTGTAGAGTACCTGTACCCCAAATACCGTAATCGATATTTTTACCGAGTCTCGTCCACCCACGCTGCGTTCCGCGGCCAGCGAGTGAGAAGGGCGATGGTGTCACCGATCACAACACACATTGCACCTAGTATGCGTGATCAGCATCCGCCGAGTAAGTTTATTTCATAATGTCTAATTCATTTTCCGTATTTCATCAGCGACCATAAAAATTTAAAATTCTAGACCAAAATGATATAGGTAATACTTTCAATGACTCAAAACCTGTTATGGTGGTATTATTTCACATTGTAGCTCAACTTCGCTCACAAAACACACTGACAAACAGGTGATAAGAAGTGTTTAATTAACAGACATCATCGCGGACCACGTCAACATGTTTCCATTTATCTTCTACAGAAAAGTCTGCAGGCCGGGAAATGAGTGATTCCACCACTATACAGTAGGGAATATCCAACCTATACGTCTATGCTCTGATATTCCTGCAATGCGTATTACTGTCTGTACTATTGAATACTACGTTCATTCGAAAAGTAAATACTCATAATTAATTAGACCAGTGCGTAGATTCAGAGGCAAAATTGTTGTTGGAATACCATGTTAAGGTCCCTTAGATTCCATTGGCTAACTGGGCTATTAATTGACAGTCCTATCTAAGGAACAGCCGCGTCCCCACCAATCGAATATGTTTGCTAAACATAAAAACGGTCAAGCAATACACAATAAGTTCATAAATCATGTCCGACGAACATTTTCGACAGCTCACGAATAGACTCAAAAGCTCAATCATCAATGATTTTTCTTGGAACTAAAATGTTCGGCGTGGCAGCGATTCTACGGCGAACTTTTTTCTCAAATACTCCCATCACGACGCTCAAATGTTTGAGAAGGTGTCCCTTCCAAACCAACACTGAACAATGTACGGTGGGCTTCACAATAATGTTCGGCAAACATGTTTGGATGGTGGAGACCGCGGCTTTAGTGAGTAACACATACTGCAATATCGCGTCATTCATAATCATCTTTCAATTATTTCATACTTGGGGCTTTAAATACTAAAATACCTTCCTGGGTAGATTGCTATTTCAGTATAAAATATTAAATGGTATGCTATATATTTTCTATTATCTGCGGTACAATTCATGGCATAGTTCCTCTGGATTAAAACAATTGAGCTATTTAGGCTATCCCAGAGGGTGAAGTCATCTTGACTTTTGGATGAGATACTCTATCTGTATGGTTATCGTGTAATTAAACCTCCAATGTGTAGGCCTACACATTCATTCGTTGAGATTTATCCCATTCACTATATACTCATCAAGATTACGCTAATTCAACTTGAGATAAGAAGTCACATCTGCCTCAAGGTATCAAGTAATATTAATTAAACTATTTTTTACCTTAATTTACTGGCGAAAATTTAAAGAAACACTCACAGAAACTTGCATTTATTTATTAGAATAGAAAATACTATGTAGTCTTTTCTGATATATACTCTTTATCTGCTTGCTTCTACGTCATTTAGGCGCATGGATGGATGGATTGTGAGGTTTCAGTGGGCTGAAGGCCCACTGCGGCTGTTATAGGACTACGTCCTCTTCAGCCAAGGATAGGTTTTAAGGTTAGGTTTTGGTTGCGGGTTGAGTGAGGTTTTGGTTGCGGGTACTGTGGTTATGGTTAGTGAATGAATGGCTTCGGTTTAGGAACAAACAAAGACCATAGCTTAGCCGAGGGCAGGTTGCGCTCGACCGAACGAATGTCTGGCTTTGGTTGTTGTGTTAGGTGGAATAGGGTTTAGGGTGGATATGTTTATTTATTTATTATCTGCTGGTTTGGGTGGAAGGAGATTTGTACCAAAGACCAGAAAAAAGCGGGGATCAGTTTCCCACGCCCAAACGAATATCTGGCTTTGTTTTATAGGGGGTTTTTAGGTGATAGCCACAGTCTTAGATAGCCACAGTCTTAATTTAGGCGCCATTTTCCGTACGTCCTAGGTTTTGTTACTTCGTGAACCAACCTGTTTAAAAGTGTAAATACATTTTTCACTTGTTGTTCTACAATTTATATATTTCTGTATTTCATTTAACATGAAGCCAAAACAATATTCTTGGCATATAACATAATGAAATATATATATATATATATATATATATATATATATATATATACTGGGGATCAACGTAATAAACATACAAAAAAGGGACGGATTTAGGAAAATTGTCATGAAAATTCAATTCAATGAAAAAATTCATTAAACATCCCTGACGCCTATAATAATTATGTTTTAAACTTATTTACCTTTTACAATTAATTTATCAC
>CM041791.1:106610626-106674605 GCA_023375725.1 Nephotettix cincticeps
TATGTGACCTCTTATCACTTATCACTACGAATACTATGTCCCAGTACTCCACTGTTTCTTCCTTGAGCTTGTGAATCAATTAGTTTTCTATCCGTCCCAGTGCGTAGTGGTAGTGTCGCTCGTAACATATTGTGAACGGTGTTGATACAACGTAAGTGTTCTGGCTCATTTGTTCTGTGTTCATGGGATAGGCCTAGTTGTACCAGTATGCTGTAATGTCATCCGTTTAATTTCTGTGTGACATAATCAATGGCATATGTATAATTGGGTGTTATATTGTATATTTGGTCTATATTGATTATATGGTCTGAAATCAATTTGTGGTAGTTAATTAGTATAAAAAAATTCTAACGTTTACGGTAAAAAGATAAAAATCCTTTAGCTTATTGTCGTCTATTTTAAATAGTAATTTTATGTCACAGCTTTTCCGTTCGATTATAATCGGGAAATGTTTAGAACCCTGCCTATTTTCGTGTCCCTACAGTTTAGAGGCGGTGTTGTTAAAGCCAATGATAGTGTTTTGAATCACTCTCTTGCAGTATATATATAGAGGCGTCTGTTTGTGCTCCGGCCCGAACAGCGGGACGGAGCAGATACGGATCCCGCGTCTCACTAATGTATTTTCGTCGGTAACTTTGTTTATCCGCAGCAGCTCCTGTTGTGACGGAGGATCGATTTATCTAGCTCTAGTGCGGCTTTCAGTATCGATAGTTCAGTATGACAGACCATTGTTCTAAGGTTTACTCTACATTCGAGTCAGAAGAGTAGAATTGAATTCAAAAATATGACTATAGACTCCAATATGACTATAGGTTCGCAGTGTCATTAAAAAAACTTTGTAAAGCATTATTTTTAATACAATATTACTTTCATAAATTTATGTTTGAGAGAAACTACGAACGGTCAACATTAGAAGAGAGACTACTTATCGTTTTGGTTTTTAAGTTTATGTTAATTTTTATCTGTTTAATTAATAATATGTAATAATATAAATAATAATATCTCGTTTTTGCTGTTATTATAATCACTAGTCCACTTTTTACGTTTTTATTTTTAAAGTCTACTACGTATATAGTTATAGAAATTAAACATCAACTTTACTTGTGGGCGGAAAGCAAGTATCGAACAGTTGTCGGCGAGTGAGGTCACAGGTCCCAATTACCAATGCTAATCCTTCTGTATTGAGACCTAGACATACCAATGAGCCAGTTCGAAAACAAAGCTGTCATTCAATGAGCTCAACGTTCAATTGCTATTGTTTTATTTCCGACAAACGCTATTATTTTCCGCAATTGTTTATTGTTTGAGACAAAGCAGTTCGCGTTCAACATTGTTGGTTTGTTAGTTAGAGTTTTCCTCTAATTGGTTCGTTATTTAGGTACTTTGTGGTTTAAACCTTATCTTGAAATGTCATGTTTCTCCTATCCCCACACATAGGTTGGCGAACCGAACTGATTGACGAGGTTTTCAATTCTAACTTACAAATACAATGTATTTAAAGTAATATAATGTGATAATGTAGCTAGTACAGTATTGGTGTTGTTGCAGGGGCTGTCCGAGTCGCTGGGAGAGCGCGAGTCGCAGCTGGAAGGACTGCGGGCGGCCGCCGAGCCGCTCCAGTCGTCCTGCTCTCCAGAGGTGGCCCGCGAGATAGAGGCGGCGGTGACAGAGGTGGTGGCGGCCTGGGAGGATACGGTGACGTCACTGCAGGGGCTGTGCACGAGGTACCAGCACGCCGTGCAGTTGTGGCGGCAGTACCGCGAGGCGAGCGACGCGATACAGCAGTGGGCGGACAGTGCAGTCAACACCGCCGACACCGCCGACCCAGGGGACACCGTCCGTCATGTCAAGGTCACAACTCTACAACTCTGATAAGAAATAGTATTGGTATTAGGGGCAACATCCCATATGTACTGAAAATCGTATGTTATAATACAGTAAATCGTATTTAATCAATATTTATCTCAAATGGCTAGAACCGGCTCTAGTGCTCCTAGATTTTATGGTAATTTTTGCTTTGTTTTGGTCAAAATATAGAGAAAACAGTCAATTGACTTAACAAGTTTTGATTTTCTAAAAGTCTTAATCATTGGAAATTGGATCTATTTTATTATTAGATTCAGCAAAATGTTCGTACTATTATATTTCCACTCGGAAGATGTGTTTGGTGACTGCTCAGTGCTCAACCTCGCGCAACTCTCCCCGCTAGACGTAGCCATTAGCCTAGTGTCACCTGAGCACACAACATTCGCACACACAGCTCTGGTGACGATGTGTATATTAGTGAAATGCAGATTGTCAGGAGATAAAGCCTACTCCAGAAGGCCATGACCTCAGGGTTGTTTGACCAATATGAGTCACCAGGGTGATAAAATTTAACGGTGGATTAACCTTGGCAGGCCTAGAGTTTCTCAAAATAAATATTGCATCATCTGTGTCAAGAATTTTATAGACGCGTCCAAGGCAGTTTCGAACTTTTTTTAACTTGCGTTAGATACTTTAAAGGAGTCTGTTTTTATCGCACAAAACACATTGTTTACTTCGTTACACATGTTATATTAATGTTCTATGACGTGTTCTATAGATTTGATTTAGGACTACGGAAATATGCAAAATGTTTGGGAATTTTCCTGAAACAAAAAGTAAAAGCATCAGATGAGTTTACACTATTATTTTCATTCGTAGGGTTTAAATTCAGCTTATGGGTTTGACAAAATCAGTTAAGTTAAATTAAAGCGGATTTTAGAGTTGGATGATATAGAATTTTGTGGTTAAAGTTCAGGTGTACAAAAGTTGATTTTATGGTTGGAGTTCGGAGAAATTAAAATTGTAAATTTAATTAAAAGGCAACGAAGAAGAGTGAAGAAAGAAAGAAGTGAGATTTAAATGTCTGTTGCTAAGCGGATGAGTTGCAGCACGGCGAGGGACGGTGCATCCTGCCCGGGCGTTGTGGAAATGTTTTTCTAAAACTACAACTAACTGTCAATTATTTGGGCTTTAATTAGCAAGTAGTAACTTAAGTAAAATTGGATTTTATCCGTTATCTGTGTTATGACTATATTAGAATTTTACATTTTCGGGAAAAATTTAATTTCGGAACTTTTTTGCCTCCGTTTTTTTTGTAAATCCCATGATTTTTTGAACTGTAATGGCCGCCATTTTTATTTGAAAAAGATTAAATTTGACTATACACAAAAATAGGCCTTATTAGTACTCATACACGAGCCAAGTTCGAAGTTGGTACCTCAAGTGGTTCCATATTATAAGCAAGTTACGTAAAAACACATACACACCAATAGATGGACAATGAAGCGAGATATGACATTTGTTTGTTTTGACCTCGGGAACAATATCCCAAAGTTGTTCTGTATATTTCAGATAGTAGTAACTGTATGTCGGTAAGCTTACTGCTGTTTTCAGTTTAAAATTTAACATCGTGTTTTAAATGTCTCGCCCAAGTTGTTATCGTAATTTGTATTAACATCTTATTTGGCAGATATCTTGTCATTCACAAACTTTTGGCAAATAATTCAATAGATCTATAAAAAGGTCGGCCTTTGGCCCGTTTCACACGATCCGGCGTGCGCCGTACGGCGTACGCCTGATGCGGCGTTGGGCTATGGGAGTTGACCTATGAAGACCTTCTGTTAGAGGCCTATTTTCTCTCGACACTCTCCGTTGTGCTCTATTAATTTCATTCAACTTACATTTGGTATATTCATAAAAATTCTTTAAATTATTAGATAAATTTTATAAACTAAATATATGGAACACTACTAAACATAATCATAAAATTATCAAACATTTCCCTCATAAAATTGTATAACTGTTGTGGCATGCTGCGATTTTTAATGAATCTTTAGTTAGTTAAATTTTAATCACCCTACTATTATTATTTATTATACCTTTATCGATGTTCTGCTTTTTGTAACAACCAAAATATTCTCATAAAGTTTTAAATGTTCTCGCGATTTGTTAAAACTTTAAACTTTAGTGAAGAAGGGTCTGATTTTATATTCCACAAATTTTTGAATTTAAAAATCTCAAAATTAAGAATGATTACCACGATCAATAGATGCTAAAGTTGACTAGCACTATATGAAACTTGGTCTGTTCCTGGAGCACGTCTGACTCACGGGGTTGTCTAGGTCTGGGTCAAGGTCAAGGTCCGCACGCGTGATGTGCGCTGTCGGGTGGGGTTGCTTGTAGTGGTAGTGTTAGTCAAGTTGCGTCAGCGCAGCGCTGTCAGTAGTCAGTAGTTCGGCAACGCTAGTCGAGTGCGGCTTCGCGACCAGCGCTCTCATTATTGTCATTGGCTTCATCATAAAAGCGCTTTTTAGTTTTTCTGAGATTTTGATATTAATATTATTTTAAATAAACATTTACGTGTTTAAGTATTTTCAAATAGTGTTGTGGTGTTCGGAAATGTTATATTTGCTTAGTGATAACATTTTGGAATAAATATTTATCAGGTAATGGGTGAATAAATGTATTATGTTAACTTAAGATGCATAAATTTCTTCCATAAAAAAGCACGACCAACCCTTTTCTCTTTGCATTCAAGTCTTACTAGTTTCATCAGATCAAGCATATTTAAAAAAAAAACATAAATTTGTTGTCCCGTCTTATTTTACGTTAATGTAATTTAGGTCTATCACAATCCTGAGAAGTATATAAGTCAAATGGGATTCATAATATTAAAAATATATTTTGCAGATAACCTTTTCGTAAAATTGAAACTTGTGTTCTGAATAAGATAACGCTCTAATATAGGTACCGGTATACGAATAAGTTTAACAAAATGTTAAAATATACTTTTTCAGTAAACATGAAAATAATTGTTTACAATGTATGTAAATGTAGTTTTTATGAAAGTATAATTAATGTTTTTGTAAAAAATCATATTTAAAAACTTTTTTCTAAACACATGAATATTGGTACCTATGCCTTGCTTTTAAACATGTAAATACAACACAATACTCATATTCTTATAGCTTTTTAATAAAAAATCTTATCTTTTTTATCTCTTTAAATGAATTTGGAAGCACGGGATTGCGTGTTTCCTAATGATAATTCAGTAACCTTGATAACATTTTCTGTAATATTGATAAACTTCCACAGTATTAAAATTGAATTAGTGTTGGGTTTAGTACAATTATTTTAATCTATGTAGATTACAGAATTCATTCGAAATTTGTCCAAGGTAGTTGAAATTGTGTATTTCATTTGTATGATATGAGGTCTAAAACCTTATTAATTTCGGACCCTTTGAGAATCCAGCGTTTGTTTTCTTTAAAGGTCAATTTTAAGTTTATAACTGAACACATTATTAATGAAAAAACTTGGAAAATAAGTAGCTTATTTCAGTAAATTAATCATTTCTCAACCTAATAGAAACCCTAAAATGTCTTATCGCTATGGCCTTCATACATCTAATGCAACTTCATCATAGAACTTAAAGCTAAATCATTATGATTTCTCATATTTTTAATCAGTTTTCATATTTTTACCAACATTTCAACGGGATATTTTAAGTAATCGTTCTATAGAAATTGTAAAGGTTTTGTGTCATTTATTAAGTTGTAACAGTTGAAACTTTTTTTCCAAACCGTTTAGTTTCTCCCTCTTCATTAAGTTAAATTTGAAATTTGAAATTTCATAAAGTGAATTTAGTAGTATATTTTCTATTTAAAATCAATATACACCTAAGTCCGTTTTATGATAGATTGATCTTTGGTCATTATTAATGATCTTGAAGAATTAAATGCTGGGTTTCTCTGAAAACCAGTGTGAAAAACCAAAGTGAAATTTTCTTTCGTCCATAACTCCCGTTTACTACAGGTATGTATTTCTATCATAATTTATGCTTTCTATAAACGTATTCTTGGAAACCTCTGCAACGCTCGTTTCCCTATATTGTATAGCGCGTTATTTGGTATTCTTGGAAACCTCTGCAACGCTCGTTTCCCCTATATTGTATAGCGCGTTATTTGGTATTCTTGGAAACCTCTGCAACGCTCGTTTCCCCTATATTGTATAGCGCGTTATTTGGTATTCTTGGAAACCTCTGCAACGCTCGTTTCCCCTATATTGTATAGTGGGTTATTTGGTATTCTTGGAAACCTCTGCAACGCTCGTTACCCTATATTGTATAGTGGGTTATTTAGTATTCTTGGAAACCTCTGCAACGCTCGTTTTCCTATATTGTATAGCGCGTTATTTCGTATTTTCGGAAACCTCTGCAACGCTCGTTTCCCTAAATTGTATAGTGGGTTATTTAGTATTCTTGGAAACCTCTGCAACGCTCGTTTTCCTATATTGTATAGCGCGTTATTTCGTATTTTCGGAAACCTCTGCAACGCTCGTTTTACCTATATTTAAAGCGCGTTATTTCGTATTCTTGGAAATTACAGATTTAGTCCTCGCGAATGAACTATTTTAGGCAAAGTTGCTCCTCACGACAATATCGATTCACAGCTGTCATTGGTTTGTTGGAGTAATAAATTTGCTATAGTAATTTTATGAATTTCAACACCACTTCAAGGTGTTCAATCGTTTAACCCCTATAGGCTTATACATATGACTAATGAGTTCAGCAGATCCCTGATGACTTTTCCTCTATTTTTGTATTTTTTCGCAATTTTCCTTTGAATAGTATCACCCATCTTATCTCTGGTGAGATTAAACTTATCTTGTTATCTGGGGCGAGGATGTTGTCCTACACATGTGAGGAAGTCTTGGCGATAAGATAGACACGTTCATATTTGTGTTAATACAGTACAGTACACTTGTAATTACGTACTACAAATATAGATACAAAATAATTGAGATTTTAACTAAATTTAAATTCTCGTTGCAAAGATTTAGGCATTAGAGCTCAAAACTATAATTTAAAATACTGAAAACTAACAAGATATATGTGATTTTTATTGTATTTTTCCTAGGTTTGAGCATGTTCACAAGTGATCACTTGCTTGATATGATATAGTTGAGATGCGTGAGTACCCCCCTCATCCTAAGAACATTGTAAATTAAATTGTTATAAGGTACGTAAACCGTACAACACCTTAAGTAAAAAAATGAACTTCTAGCTCTTTATCCCTTGGGCACTAAAAGTATATAGGAACGAAACACTATTCGTATTCAAAATCTGACGTATTAAAAAAACAATCTAATTAAAATGAAGTGTCGAATTTGTTAAGTTTTATATAATTGACAATATGTTTTGGCTTGGTTCATTCAATAAGATTTTAAATTAATCTATAAGTATTTCTATCCTCAGTCTTGGCAGCAGCAATGACCTAAATATTGAAAGATGCCGGTCGTTCTTCTCGCTCGTGTATCGATCGCTAGTAGGCTACACTGTCCGCAGCGCTAGTGTCATTAAACATACATAAACTCAAGCCGAGAGCATTTCCACGAACTAAAGATTGTAAACTGGTTTCAAAGTAATGATTCCTTAACAAATTTTTGAGAAGCTATTTTTTGTAAATTTTAATTAATTATGTTCAATTGATACTTTGCAAAATAAGTTTGTTTTGTCTTTTTATCAGGATTACATGATTTAGTTAACATTACTGATCGACAAGTATGCTTATTTTAAATTTCTGAAATCGTAGGTAAAGTTTCTAAACGCATACTCGGACCGGAACATGGTATTTAAAACTTCTATATTTATGTTACTACATATTTATGGTGATGGAAACTATTCTATCCCTATTTCAGAAATTGTAATGTTGATTCTAGTCCATAGCCAATCTGCTAAATATTCATTATTATGATTTACTTACTTTAATTTCAAGGTTGATCAGAACTTCAGAACGGAACAGTTGAATGGAGAATACGATTAGCCGGTTCAATCAATCCAACCAAGTCATCATCGGAAACGTCCTTGGCTTTCTAATGTAGTAAACAAATGTTTTGGACATTCAATCACTTAATATTATTTTAAACATTAGAAAGAGGAATGGAACTGTAAATGAAAATTAAATTCAAATCTGTAAATTTAAATTTTATCAAAAATCTGCATCACACGTTGATTACAGTTTTTAATACAATTATAATCATACAGTATCTTTAAGTTTTAATATTATTTTTGTCAAAAACACAAATGATTTCCTTTGCTTAGTTGAGTTAATTATTGCAGCCAATTAAAAACACTGATGTCTAAAGCGTAGGCTTTACGCCATTTCTTTTGGTGAATGAATGTACTCTTAGTTCAACCGAACTGTAATTCGAATTTTCCTAATCGAAGTCTTAACATATTCCACATTTTAGGATTCGAAGGTTTGCTATTGCGTTTGTTCATTTTCGTTTTTCGTTTTAATTATTAACTGATTGAGCTGAAACTTAGCATAGGTGCACATAGACTTGAGTGAAACAGAGATTATTACAGTTTCCCGAAGGACCATGAAAGCATGTTTCACGTTCATTTCTCTGCCTCCTGCAGCTGTTCATGTTTCGCCTCTACAGTAAACAGTCGACTCATCACTTACCGTTTCATAACTTGGCCCACTTACCTACCACTAGCTTTGTTGAGGAACCGACACTTTCCACTTACTCTTAAATACTATCAAAAGGTTGTAGGTTGATTTAGATTTCCTGTTTTAATACGTATTAAAATAACCCTATTGTATACACAATAAAAATTAAAATTGTATTCTTTTGACTCACCACTTATAACACAATAGTGCTATGTATGACTCTTGACTATCTGTCGCTACTAATCCCTGATAACAAAGCTTGAGCTCACCTTTAGTAGACGGTCAATGTCATATGTTCTCCTTAAACAAAAATTACTTCTGATCCATTTCCATCATTAATTTCACTATACTGTAAAATTTCACCAATATCGATTAAAATTTCCTTGTTTACTTGTAGAGTTTAAGTTACAGACAAAAAGGGTTATTTTGTTATTTTACGAACTATCATCATAAATTATTTAACCTAAACGCTTATTTATTGTCTAATCGAAACCTAATTCTAATAAAGCCATCCTTTTACCGATCGAATTTTAAATCTGAAACTAAATTTATAGATTTATTCGGTCTCCTCGAATAGTAATTGTATTCTGTATGCGTTGTGTCACATACTGTATTATGTTTGCCCGAGTTACATTACTGGTACATTAGTCAATTACAGACAGATGTAGGCCTATAGAAAGATCACCTCACGTGCTCTGGCTGACTCTGAAGGAAGAATATCATATCACAGACAAGAGGAATGTTAATTTTCTTGCATTATAATTCGGACTAAAATTATTTAGTTACTAAATTCACTAACTTACTAATTACTTATTTAGTTACTAATTCAGTATATGTAATTGGATTACGCACTTTAATTACTATGATAATTTATTTGATACAGTACCTGGTTACCGAGCTTTGCTCGGATAGAATAAGACATGTTTTTACAAGTTAATTAGCAAAATTGAAACCGTTTTCATACCCCTTAATTAATATGGCATAAATACTGAACAAAAGTATAGCCCCCGGGTGGGGATCGATCACGCGATCTTGCGTACGTGAGACCTGAGCGCTACTAACTGAGCTACGGCGTCAGCCGAGTTGTCGTCGTCGTTTAAGAGTTTTGGCCAACCTCAATTGTTTTAGCTAATCTCATACAGAATTTAAATGTCCATACAGTTTTTTATTATTATCCTGTGATCAACTGATTTTGCTAGAAAAGGAATGAGGATTGAAAAGCAAAAGATAAATTTAATTTACACCAGTTAATTGGTTTGTTACAGTGGCTTCAAGCAATAGAATGAATACGTTTTCTTTCAAAACACAAAAGATTTTGGAAATAATTTTCTCTGCTTTTATTTCGCACAGTTATTTTACCCTTTAGTTTTGACAAATTGTTTGGTAATTTGATACTTTTTCATTTATAGGCTACATAAAATAAATATGTATGCAAAACCTCTATCCACATATTGTTCATCACCATCTCCAATCAACAACTGTCAAACGGTTATAAACAGTTGTTTTCATTTGTATTGTTTACATTCGATCCTCCATAAGCGTAATGTTTAATTTTTAGATTTTAAACTTAATATTACAAGAAAACAAGAATTTTCCTGGACATTAGACCTATCTAGAACTTATTTTCTACTCAGAAATTAGTTATTTCCAAAATTTAAAGAAAATCCTAAGTGCCGTTTTCGAGATCCGTGTGCAAATATATTTCCAAATCAATAATATAATAATAACATATAACAAGTTTTTAATCTGTCCATAATCATGAGAATTATTTGCCTATTCTCCATATGATTAACACAAGGAAAGAGTGTGCTGGTTTGCTGCTGTGAGGAACACCGAAAGTAGGCATTTATACCATAAACAATTTTTTAACATTCATACCAACTTTGATCAACATCTGTTCATAAATAAAGGATTTTGCCTATACCCTATGTGATTAACATTGGAAAAGGGTATGCAGGTTTGCTGCCATGATAAACACATAAACTATGATTTTTAAGCATAAATGGATAGATCTCAACCCCATGAAGGTAAATATCAAGTTTAATCCAAAAATATTGATTGATATGGGAAATATTAATTTTTCCTTATCCTCCATAAGATTAACATTGGAGCTCCAAAATACAACGTACTGTGTTTAGATTTTTAATATCTCAGCAACCGTTGGAGATAGAGAAAAGCTTTAAGGAACTAAAAAATTTTAATTACATATGAAAAATGCAAAAACCCTAATTTTGTAGTAAAAAAAACCTAAAATTCCCGTTCCCATTGACCGATATGTCAGGTTTACGAACTCGTCCGAGCAAATGTAGGAATACACGTCTCTACTAAATTTGGTCTCGATCGGACCATTTTTACGAGAGTTATCGTGTTCACAGACACACACACACACACACACACACACACACACACACTCACACACACATACACAAATATATATATATATATATATATATATACACACACACACACATATATATATATACATACATATATACATACATATATATAATAAGTTAATACAGTAAATAGAATAATCCTGGTCAAGAACGCAAGAGTTGTACGAGAAATGTACAGTTAAACAGTACTTGATAGATATAGATGATGGAAAGGCGCATTACCTGAGGTACAATATTCTGACACGAAACACTTAAAAATTTAGTTGCAGTTTATGAAAAAGTGGTTATTTATTTTGATTTGTAGGACTAATTTTTCAGATTGAGTACAGTTTTTTGTTCTCTATAAACTCCCCCTATAAAATACTACACATTGCTGACGTAGCCTAAATGATGCGAGCACAATCATGTTTGTTCCTAACCTTAGCAACGATCATATTCCTTCTCCTAGCATTGTTATTTCGTTGTGCCGAGGTTGACCGCCGCTTTAGGAGTAATATACAGTATTAACTAGGCCTATACGCCTTGCTATTAAGTATTCGCAGAAACAGGTTTTGCTTTACATTTTCTACTGTATTTTCGTCGTTTAACATACATTTTCGTTGTAGTACATACGATTTAGCATTTCGTTGTTATTTTAGTTGCGAAGAATCAATGGACCAATCTGCAGCAATTCCCTGGAGGATTCGTTATTTTCCAGACGCTCCTCCACGCGCCAGTTTGCGTTTCCAGATGTCCAGAAATAACCACTGGAGCTGGAAATAATTTGAACTGCTGAAACTGTAATCTCTTCCCCGCAACTTCATCTCCACATCAATCCGCTTCATTAAATGCCACTTTTAAACTTAGCTCGATAGTGTTATTTCAAACGCGAGTTCTCAGTTTTACTCATACTGCTTTGATGTTTCTCTATTTGAATTGCAGCTGTTAAACTGTTATTTTTAGTCATCAATCTGGGCCTTTTCAAAACATGTTTTCGGTAGCTGAACATTACTCGCGGAAATTGCTCATAAATTTATCTTTATTATTTTCTTATTATTTTTTTTATATAAACTTATATTTATTTAATAATTAGCTGTTTTATATTACTCGTATGAATTATATATAAGTTATATTATAAGTGTATTGTATGGTGTAGGGGGGAAGCATTATATATTAATTATATATAATTATACTATATGTACTACTGAGTTGATGTTGGATGGAATATATCTCAGTGAGTTTAAAATAGCTGTATTTGCAGCTAAATCTTAGTTATACGCTAGAATATCATTTATTCAGTTTCTAGGGAACTAAATATTACCTTACAACTTTACCAATGTCACTAGCATTGAAAATACACATCATTAACAGAACATGATTGTACTGTAAATGGAACTATATGATGTAGTGCTTAACATACAGTTACAGTTTGTCATTTCAGTGTTAGCGTTGTTATCACCACTGATAAGCGAGGTCAGGTCAGCGACGCGCGGGAAATGTTCCTATATTGATCCGGCAAATCAAACTGATAAGTTGTTTCATTCGGCATTCCAGACAGATGTAATGCTTTTATTTATAAGTAACTTGTGGCATAGCTTATATTCCGTTTATATAAACAAAGTACAAATAAGAAGTTGGGAAGTATAGTCCATTTGTAATGTATTTTGTATGCAACTGCACTTTATCGGACAATTCTTCGGATTAAGCTTCGGTTTAATAATCGTATTTGAGGAACTTAATAGATCATGACTTCGATTGATCGTCTTCAGGTCTCTAGTATAATGTCCCTGCTGTCATAAGCTTATTCGTGTACACCCTGAATTTACGACTCAAGTTAGAATAGAGTTTTGTAAACTGTGTATATTTTTATGCCACGGTTTGATCGTTTGCAGGTGTGCGAGGAGAAGCTAGCCTCCCAGCAGGCGCGGCTGACGCAGCTGCGGGACCTGGTGACGCAGATAGCCGCGGACGTGGGGCTCGACCCCGAGGCGTTACTGGGCGGGGAGGTGACGGCCCTGGGCGCCAAGCTGGAGGATGTGCGGGACACGCTGGCCGCGCTGGTGGAGGCGGCAGAGGATAAGGTGGACCAGCAGGAGCGCTGCGCCGACGACCTGCGTGAGGCTAAGGACTTCCTCACCACAGTCCAGAAGGTGAGTCTACTTCTGCTACAGAATCACTATTCCGTCAAGGTACTATATTAGAACTTGTGTGAGACCAAGGACTCCATCATCGCAGTCCAGAAGGTGAGTCTACTTCAGCTATAGAATCGCTACTCCATCAAGGTACTATATTAGAACTTGTGTGAGACCAAGGACTCCATCATCGCAGTCCAGAAGGTGAGTCTACTTCAGCTATAGAATCGCTACTCCATCAAGGTACTATATTAGAACTTGTGTGAGACCAAGGACTCCATCACCACAGTCCAGAAGGTGAGTCTACTTCTGCTACAGAATCACTATTCCGTCAAGGTTCTATATAAGAACTTGTGTGAGACCAAGGACTCCATCATCGCAGTCCAGAAGGTGAGCCTACTTCTGCTACAGAATCACTATTCCGTCAAGGTTCTATATAAGAACTTGTGTGAGACCAAGGACTCCATCATCGCAGTCCAGAAGGTGAGCCTACGTCTGCTACAGAATCACTACTCCATCAAGGTACTATATTAGAACCTGTGTGAGACCAAGGACTCCATCATCGCAGTCCAGAAGGTGAGTCTACTTCTGCTACAGAATCACTACTCCAACAAGGTACTATATTAGAACTTGTGTGAGACCAAGGATTGTGTGAGACGTAGATTTTTCTGACTGTCATATGTACGGTTTGAGCAATTATATCGTTTTTATGGTCATTAACAGTACATTTCATTGTTTCGGATTCATAATTTTCAACTCGAAGGAGTCAGAATCGCTCGACTGTTGCCTGTAGACTACTGTAGTTGTATATGTCGAACCCAACCTGCGCGTAAACTTGTTCTAATAGCTTTTCAGCAACAATTATTAACTTATTAACTATTCTCGCCGCGCAGGTTTCGCGGAACTACGCGCGGGCCTCACGCCATAGCAACTCGCAGATTGGCTCCATTAGGCTAAGTGTGCGACCGCGGTCACACGACCCGCGAAGGCTCAGCTCTAACTTGGAAGGTGAAGTTTCTATTTGCCAATTCCGACTTGTTTTATTGACCTGTCTTCATTGCCGTCTTAATACCTTTAACGATTCAAAACATGGTTTTGTGTATAAAACTATATTTTCTGTATAGTTTACATTTTTACGTTAAAAAATAGTTACCCATTTCGGTTTTAATTAACTTCGGGAAAATAAAAAAGTGAACAAAAATAATATGAAATCGAATTTAAAACTACGATCGTCCTTACAGAAAAGTAGCATAATAAACCTTACCATTTTAAACCACTGTCGTGGAAGTAACGATAATAATAACAATTTTGTAAGCATGGGACTTTTATAATTATTATGAACCAAGAAAAATATTAATCTGAAAAATATTTTGGTGCGCAAATACTGCATAGAGTTTCGTGACTTTGCATCTGACGTAAAAACCAAGATGTCCCGTGTACGTGCGAGGTAGATGTCATAGACATGCCGTACAGGACGACGTGGATGTCTGACGTCTTTCGTTCCTCGCTCCCTGTCAACGGCTCTTCGATCACTTCTTAGGTAATTAACAAATATTGAGTTCATTAATAAATAGCGGTTTTGGGATG
Organism: Nephotettix cincticeps; assembly: GCA_023375725.1. Taxonomy (NCBI): domain Eukaryota; kingdom Metazoa; phylum Arthropoda; class Insecta; order Hemiptera; family Cicadellidae; genus Nephotettix; species Nephotettix cincticeps. The sequence goes on from CM041791.1 coordinate 106,625,204, forward strand.
AATTTGTAAAAGTACAGTCGGTTACACAACTAATTGATTGTGAGCGCGAGCAGCCGCGACTGTACCTCTCGTGCTCGCTTGCACCTTTCTGGGTCAATTATCCCCCGTCCCGAGTATCGGGGTAACTTTTAATTTGAAAAGTCCCGCAACCCTGGGTTGTAACCGCGCTGTCTTGTCGAGCGCTTCCGAAACTCGCTTTCGCGAAAACACACACCTCCAAGGCCGTTCAATCTCGCCTACTAAACGAAAATCGCGGGCATGTTACCATAATTATTTACCCTCCTTTTGTCAAAAAGTGTATTTTAATTAGTCAGAATATTGTTCATCTCCATCTATACGTTTGACGATCGTAAATGCTTCAAAACGTAATGACGTATCTGGCCGCAACAAAATATTGGTTGTCCCAAGTATAATACTAGCTACTTTTAAAGACCTCAGAATAATAACAACTTATTAAAACTATATACTTTTAATAAACCATTTTGTTATACTGTATTTAATTTCAATTAAATCATTCCAAATTGTCTAAAATGTTAATCACAGAGCCTAAACTTTAATTAATACAAATATGTAAACATGGTTGTTATCTACGAACACAGAGGCCTAGTTCTAGTTTCTGAGGTAGCGGATTGAGTGTTCTACTTGTACAGCGATGGCATGCCGGATAGGTCGGAAGTCGGAAGTGGAGAGGAGTCGTGATGGAGGTGTCAAGTGGTGGGCGCGGCACGACATCGAACATCACGACACCGATCTGTTGTCACCGAACCGCGTGCAAATACTGTACTTTACATCTCTTCGTTGAATGTACGCTACTTGTCTATATGTTACTATATGTACCGGTTATACATTCAAGAACTTGTTATCATTGAAATTTCTTCATATTCACGATAACTATTGTGAATAAAATTAATTTTAAGGAGGATTTAAATCTCTGTATAAACATTTGATTTTAATTTCATATTCTAAATACTATTTTAGTTTCCTCAAGTAAAAAAAATCGCCCCCATAATTATTATGTTCATTTTTTATTATTTTCATCGGGTATTCACAAGGTAACTACGTTCTCGTCTTCTTTTACCTTATCTATACCTAGTACCTGGTGACTGAGCTTTGCTCAGATAGAATAAGACATGTGTTATATAAGTTAATTAGCAAAATTAAAACACATTTATTACTCAATGAAAACATTTATGTGGTTTAAATAAAACCTATTTAATACCCCTTAATGAATATAGCATAAACACTGAAAAAAATTATAATGCCCGAGGTGGGATTTGATCTCACAATCTTCGTCAAGTGCCAAAATAGTACCGTCTTTAAGGGTTTTGGCGAACCTCAATTGTTTTGTTTGATCTTATACTGTATTCAATTATCCATACAGTTATTATTGACCTATGATCAACTGATTTTGATAGAAAAGGAATGAGGATTGAAACGCAAAAGATAAATTTAATTTACACCAATTAATTGGTCTGTTACTGTGGCTTCAAGCAATAGAATGAATACACGTTTTCTATCTCAACTCGAAATATTTTTGAAATACTTTTCTCTGCTTTTATTTCGCATAGTTATTTTACCCTTTATTTTTTACAAATTGTTTGGTAATTTGATACTTTTTCATTTATAGGCTACATAAAATAAATATGTATGCAAAACCTCTATCCACATATTGTTCATCACCATCTCCAATCAACAACTGTCAAACGGTTATAAACAGATATTTTGATTTGTATTGTTTACATTTAGTTTTCCATATGAGTAATGTTAATTTTTTAGATTTGAAACCTAATATTACAAGAAAACCGGAATTTTCCTGGACATTAGACCTATCTAGAACTTGTTTTCTACTCGGAAATTAGCTATTTCCAAAATTTAAAGAAATTCCTTAAAGCCGTTTTCGAATCCGTATATATAATTATACACACCTTGCTCGTTTTATAGTATTGGATACTGTATCTTCAACTGGTGATACAACGAACTCTACCGGCGGGATGGCGGAAGTACGCACGTGCAATCCCGTGAACCTGCGCGCTCATGACACATTTCAACAGCAACAGGAAGGCGTAGTAGTCTTACTCGTGACGACGGCGCCGGAAATGGAATGTATTTCCCGCCATAACTTGTGAATCGATTCTCAACTCCTACGTTCCACATTTCAACACAAATTACAGTAAAGCTTCACTAATTCGACTCTCAATAACTCGACTGTCAACATTTAGTATAACGCATCAACTACAGTATAGTGCGTTCCACTTTTCAAGGTCGCGGAATGGCTGAAAGTAGCTGAGTTTGACAGTCGATCCATAGTGCGCCTTTAGACTGTTTTATGGTTAAAGACCCAGGCATTGTTGGGGTTGGTTGGGGTAGCTCGCTAATATTTACTTATTCGTGGAATAACGTTGAATAATTGAAAGAAAACTCATTATCAATTAGGACCTTACCATTTCTACAAAGGCTATTTGGCTTAGTAAGCTATGTACCGGTATGCCCATGTACTGTACTGTAATAAATTTATATGTGAAACTCGAGTCTGTTATGTATTAATTAATAAAAACTCATGGAAAATTTCAATGTTCTGAATAACTTGACAACCTCTGGGTCCACAAAATGTCGAGTTCGTACGGTTTTACTGTATAATAAATTTTACACCATTCATTTCATAATTAAAAATGAATACTAAAGATCAAAATAACAGTTGAAATTTTTAAACATACATATTATTGAATGTAATATTATTAAAACATTAAAATATATATAATTAACTCATAATTAATTTAGTTTATTTTATATTATTGCCTCCTGAACTGTTTTTTTTAGAATTAACTAAATGTGCTTAGTCACAATTAGTTGATTCCTATAATTAATTCTAATTTAGTTCCTTGATGACTCGATGAAGCTCAATTTAAAAGAAAAATGACTAAAACTAATCTTCACGTTTATTTTATGTTGAACAAGGAACTGGAAGTTAATATTTTTATGGTAAGAAGACTAAGAAACTAAGAAAACTAAAATTTTTAAGTTTCAATTTTAATAATTACTACTGTCATCTGCTTCGGAAGACATATATACAGGCCTGGGGGCCAGCCCCTGCATGGGCTCTGGTGAATTAGTAGTCAGTAGGTCATTTTGACGTTTGACGAACTTGACCCATTGACTACTAATTCGCATGATAGCATGGCAGTAGACCTTGAGGGCTATCTAAAGTTGTGAAAATTATTTTTTATGCATTTTCAAGAGTTTTACATTAATTCTATGGGAATGTTGCTATGTCATTTGCGTTGTATGGTTATGATAATTTATTTTTATATGAGTTTAATTATTCTGTTTCGTTATGTATTTCTTTCTATCATCAAAGGGGTTGGAGTATTTCCTTGCAAAACATAATCAGAAAATTGATGGGTTTGATTCATTAGATACATTCTTTAAATACTTGATGTATTTATAAAATTACTCAAAAGAATTTAAATCAAAGAAATAGTTTCTATTATTAAATAGCACCACTTGTTGAAATTTTTGTTACTTTAAAAGTAAATGTTGTTGCTCTTGTATATTCCTGAAATTATTGATAGATCTGATGAATGAGGCAATATTCATCACCTTACTGTGTGTTGCTTGTAGAGCCTGCAGGCGGTGGACTTGTCTGGAGGAGAAGGTGCTCTGGAGCAGCTGACGGCTCTGCGGAACCACCTGATAGCACTGGGCAAGTCTGATAGTCAGATACAGGCGCTGAGGGATAAGACGGCGGACCTGCCCCCAGGCAAACAGGACATCTCCATCATGGACATCCTACAGGTCACCACTTAATCTCTCACTTGAGACATTTCACTTAAGATAACTATAATTGTGTAAAGTTGTATTGTAAAGTAATGGTTTTATTTATTTACAACGTTTTTAGCATAGTGTTTTAACATCACAGATTATATGGTTTTGTATTTTATCTCGTATCTAGTTTTTAGGTAAAATTCAAAGTTTACTTTGATTTCATCCCATGATAACTTGTTCTCAGAGAAAGTACCGGTACTGTATAATTTTTCTCATATAATTCAAATGACATTTTAGACCAGATACTCCATTATCCATATGGAACAAGGATATCATTCAATATGAGTTTAAAGGATTACATGAAAGTTCAATGCAACAAGTGTTCAATTCATATACAGTAGTGCAGTAATAGCAATGGTATTGATTTATGTTGACAGCTCTGGCAGCAGGTGTTCCGGGAGACATTCCAGCAGTACCACCGTCTGTCCGCCCGTCTTGTCCGGGACCAGGAGGGTCTGGAGGCCCTCAGGCTCTGGGAGGAGTACCTGCTCCATGTCCAGGCGTTCCTCACGTCAGCTATACCTGATGACTATGAAGCACTCTCTGAACACCAGAATCTGTGTCAGGTTTGTTTCAGAACAATCATGAATGCAACTGATTGACAAAGGGCTTAGATAATTTGATATTCAAGATACTCAAATTAAAATTCTTTATTTATTATTATTATTATTAATATTTTATATATATATATATATAGGATATATATAGGAGAGCGGAGCAAGAGGGGGAACTTAAACTAGTTATTTTAAGCTATTTAAGTAAATATACCATAGAATCCACTTTAAATTTTGTTATTTATAGAGTTAACAAAAAATTAGGTCCAACAAATATTTGTATTCAACCCATTCCCATCGGACAGAAGGGTCGACCTGAGGCCCTCCGGTCTGAACGAAAGTCCAGGCTTGTTCACTACCACTGCACGTCACTATTAGCTTGATAAATTTAACAATAACATCATGAATTATATGTCTTGATTTCTTTGCCACGTTACTTAAACCCTTTAACTGCCTATACAATCACTTTCAGCAAGAAAAAAAATTATTACTTTACTTTTTTACCAGTTCCAAGCGGTAGGCTTAGAAACAAGTAGGTACTGTTGTTTCATCAAGACTTGTTTTATTTTCAAATGATTCCTTTATTTTACTTGGCAAATCTACCTCTAGTTACCTGCAGTAATAAATAGTTAATGATATATCTTTAAAAAATAGTCAATATTACCGTATTCTCAAGAATAAATACAATCGCTGAACAAATTGTGCGAACGAGAAACTGTCAATACGGAACATTGGACACTAAATACGATGATTTAAAAGAGGACGCCAAACCATCTATCGGATGAGAAATGAACTAGCACACCTAATGGCAGAAAAATAACTATATCGAAATATAAGCAGGCAAAGTACATTGTTTGCTTGCTACATGCACGCACGGCACACATCTTTAGACATCTGTCTAGCGAAATACACGGACGTGCAGTGTGCGTCATTAGAATGAGGGGAATGGGTTAGTATTTTAAAAAGAATATTTTTTCAGGGTTTACTAATTACCCTATCTTATCTTACAGTGAGGGGAAATGGGGTACTTAGGTAGGGCAAGATGGGATTCCTCATCACTGTACTTTATAATGTGATGTTAATAACTTGACACACAGGTTTACAAATTCATATTTATTTTATTATCTATAAAAAATCTTTAAGTAAACATTATTCTTACTCTCAGTAAAAATTACAAAAATGATGAACGTCGAAATCCTTGTCCTCTTCTCCCGCACATGATCCCATTTTTACTCAAGACACATGACACACATCCTCTCTTAGTTCTGAAAATAGAAACATAATATTTGTAATTTATAATAGAACTAGCTGACCCGGCGAACTTCGTAACGCCTCACAGTAAACACATGGTAACTTTAAGATTGGCCATGTTCTGAAGTCGAATAGCAATACGGCTTCATTGTAAAAGGTTATATATTCTGGGTCGCTGCATAGTGAATAACAATACTGAAACGATAAAACATATTAATATCATTCCCATAAAACAAATAAATCTGAGTGGATTAATTCACAACTTTCAAATCCAATCCAAACCCAAACGAAACCTAACTGTAATACGGCTTTTATAGGAAAGATATACAACAGCTGATTATTATAATAAACGTAATAATATAAACATTGTAATTACCATATAAACACGTGACTTTAATCAGACAGAAAATAAAATAAACGGTACCAGTGGACTGACACATACTTTCTCCCTTAAGTAAATTTAAAAAAGACAATCTGTAATAAAACTATCATGTTCTACAAAGTAATTCTAAATATCATTTAATAATTTATTGTTCAAATGGTATGGGGGAACCCCCCCCCTCGGTAATACCAAGCTTTTTTGAGCTGGTTTTGTTTGGTGATTTGACCTTACACTTCATACCAAGTTTCATGGAAAACGGGTGGAAAGTAAGGAAGAAATTGATTTTTTTACATTTTCCATAAGAATAACATTGTGCGCTGTCAGACAACGTTCTGCGTTTATCGTGGATAGTAAATTTAACTTTTCTCTGGAACCGTTAGTCGTAGACAGATAATTCAAAATACTAATTTGTTTAGTTTTTTAAGCTGGTTTCAATGGTACCAGTCAAGTTATACTTTACTTTTATTGTTTTCGCTGAAAATTTAAAAATTTGATTTTTTTGACATTTAAAAGCCCATGACTTTTGAACCGTCATTTTTACAGACATGCGGGTGGTGTCAAATTATTTAGTGCTCTGTGCACTATAAACTATCAAATTTTAATCAAAATCGTTAGAGCCGTTTTTGAGAAATTTGGATTTTTCCCGTTTTTTAAGGGTTTTTAGGGGTGAACTACCCTTAAAAATCAAAAATTCAAAAAAATGAAAAAAACGCCTTGAGATACCGTGAATATATACATACATGCCAAATTTCATCTAAATCGGACCAACGGGGTAGGCTGTGGCACTGTACACATCCAGACACACACACACACACGGACACACGGACGGACAGACATCACGTCAAAACCCACTTTTTTGGATTCAGGGGACCCCAAAACGGATATATCCACTCTCAACTCAAATTCGAAAATTTTGACGAAAACAATACTTTCTCCATATACTACGTATAAGGGGAGAAAGTAAATATAAATACATAATCCCCCAAAACCGTAAACTATTAACGTGGTGAATAAAGCTGTTCATTTTTTACAGTACACATTTACTTCATAGTTTAACATTAATGAATGATTCAGATGGCATTGGATAGTAAAGCATACGGTATTGCTAATGGAAAGTAAACCAATCAGCTGTAGCTAAGAAATCAAATGTTTTCCTTGTAGACAATTTGTAAACAAACTTACTCTCCATAAGGTTAACATTAGAAATTAAAAACGCCATAAAATGGAAACTTATGGGGTTTTCGAAAATATTTTTTCACTAAAACCTTCCTGGACACATATAGAGCAACTTCCTAAAATTTCATGGCGATCGGATGAGTAGTTTGGCAACGCATAAAGGACATACAGACAGACAGACATACATTCAATTTTATATATAGAGATATAGAATATTACTCTCATTATGCAAATGTAAATCTTATGTATTGTGGGGTACGGGGTATGTGGTCTTGTACCGTGTCTTGACCCCAGCCTTCTGCAGGTTTTGACATCTGTCATAGTTGCAAATAGTTACAATAGCCCCATTTTGCCCCGCTCTCCTCTCTCTCTCTCTCTCTCTCTCTCTCTCTCTCTCTCTCTCTCTCTCTCTATCTATATATATATATATATATATATATATATATATATATATATATATATATATGAGCGTGTGCTAAAAATTAATCACTTTCCTCCTACCCCAACCCTTACTGGGATGTGTCTTGCGCCTGTCTACTGTCTAGTGTGCATTTACCTGCTGATTAGTGTGTATCGCTAGCAGCTGAACAATGTGATGTTCATGCGACGCTGGGTTGGAATTGTGTCGGTGTGAAGATTTTCTTCTCTTTGAAAGTTAAAGATAAGAAACTTTAAGAAAAAAACTTGTTTTCATTCAATCTTGTGTTGTATTTTTTTGTTTACCTGAGAACGTGTTCGGATTTGATGGGTTCTACTAGTTATGCTATAGGTATTGGTTATACTATGGTATTGGTTATACTATAGAACTTCTGCAAGGGAGCATTAATTTACGATTTCTTTTTTTACAACTACAGGTTCACCAGAACCTGCTGAGCAGCCAGCAGTCCCTGCTGCCGAGCAAGCCTGAGGCCTCCCTGGCGCTCTCCGTGACCGAACAGTTCAACAGTCTTACCAACCTGCACAATGAAACATTGGCTCGTATCATGGAACGCGAGGCACAGGTGTGATACTATACCAGAATGTTTGAAATTAAATAATTACAATTTTTATATAAATTTAGAGATGGAATATTTTATAGTACAATACTCCATACCAAGTGGTTTTTCAACCCAATTCAGTTATCATAATGGTAATATAAACTATACAGTTTTTAATTAAACCTAAACATCTGTATTAATCATAATCCTACCTACTACAATTAAAATGCACAAAAGTTGTATTTTATTATGATCAGTACTGAAAAGTTATCAAATTCATTACTTGATTTCCTTCTCCAGGCTTGTATATGGATGGTAGTAAAATACAAGACTACTCATACATTGAATAAGTACTGAACTATCACAATGTTTGATCACAGATGTTCTACTATAGAATTTAAACAGAACACCTTTTAAAAGTATAGTTGTAATGTGAGATTAGTTATATAATAGCATTTATACTGTCAAACCATATAACATGTGTGTATGTGTGAAGGTCCGAAACCGCATGCACATCTGGGATCAGTATCGCAGCAACCACAAGTCATTGCTGGCGTGGTTGGGAGAGACAGAAAAAGAGAAGAACCGGCTGAGGCTAAGATATGTGCATATGAGGATGATCCCTAATACCATCCAGAGAATACAGGTAGCTACCGTAGATCAGCACATTACAATTGGAGAAACTCAATTTAAAATGCAAATTTCTAAAGTGAATTTAGAAATTTAAAAATTTTAAACTGGCAGTTTTAAATAGAACAATTTACACACATTTTAATCTGAGAATATACATTAGATAAAAAATAATTCAAGAAAATTACTGTAACTATACTTTGTGTACATTGTTTTTTACATGGTATGATAATGTATCCCACTATAGGAGTTTGGCCATTTCAGAGCATGCTGGACAAGCTGCCAGAAGGCGAGGAGAAGACGGAGAAGCTCAGAGTGCTGTTGCAGCAGCTGTGCCAGTTCTGTGACGAAACCCTTGCAACTTCCCTCAAACTGGAACACTCAGCCATAGCCGACAAAATCAACAGCATGAGAGCCGCTCTTCTAACTTGGTAATTTACATAGAAAACAATAATAACAAGTTAAATTAATATTTAGTTACAACTTTTGTGATTAAACTACAGTATAAACTCTCTTACTTAATCCTAAAATTCAACTTATTCCTGTAAAACCCAGATAAGCCAGTGACTAAAATAGCAATACCTAATTATTGGCTTAGATTTGTGAAATACCATTCATCCATTTCCAAGGTACTTTACCACAAACTGAGGTTCACATAGGTCGTGATGGAAACAAGGAGCATGTGCCATCTTTTTTACCAATATATATACAGCTTTTAGCAAATTTTCCATAGGGAAGAAGCTATTACCGTAGGTCTCATGGCAAGACTTAAGCCCGAGACCATGTTTTTTTTTGTCTTTAGGTGCCCAGAGTCCAAAAACAATAGTCGTTAAAATTTATATAATTTATATTTATATGGTGAGATACATCCATTTATGCTTACAAATAGTTTATGTGTTTATCATGGCAGCAAACCTGCATACTCTTTTCCCATGTTAATCATATAGGAAATAGGCAAAATCCTTTATTTATGGACAGAAGTTTATGAAAGTTGGTATAAATGTTAAAAATAAAAATTTTTTATGGTAGAAATGCCAACTTACAGTGTTCCTTGCAGCAGCAAACCTGCACACACTTTCCCATGTTAATCTTATGGAGAATAGGCAAATAATTCTTATATTTATCAACAGATATTGATAAAACTTGTCATATACAGTATTATTGATTTGAAAATTCGCGGAGTACGCAGGTCTGCTGTGACGGGGTATTTTTTCTTTTACTGGCTCAATTTATTGGAAATTTCTTGTCCATGTTTATTTATTCTATAGCCATTTAAATCAGAAATGATTTTAAAAGTTTTCCAACAACATTCCTCCAATTTCTTCCAATCTCTTCCACTAGCTGTTCTTTCAGTTTTTGTATTATTATAGTTAACTTCATCAATTTTCTATCTATTCAAAAAATTTCAGTAATTTTTACCAATCAATTTCACTGGTTATTGTGGAATAAAGGACTACACATTTTTGAGCAACCACAGTGATGGATCATTAATTTTAGTTTTTGTCTATTTTCTCAAAATGTTTGAATTACTTTAGTTTTAGTAATTTGTTCTGTGTTCTTGTCTCCCTACTTCTACTAGTGTGGATGCTTGCAGGCTGAACTTCCTGGTGGGCTTGAGAGAGTTGACGGAGAGATACGAGCACGAGGTGGAGGCTGTGCAGCGGACATTCAGTGAGATCCACGTGGCTCTGGAGAGCACACCATGTGTGCCGGCCAGTCACCACGGAATACAACAGAGACTGGACACTCTGAAGGCATCAAGAGAGCGAGTGTTGGCTGTGTCCACCGACCTGGACCTGCTGGCTGTGACGCAGGAGCAACTAAAGGAGTCATTGAACCCGGCGGACGTGAAGACTGTCAGTCAGCGTCTGTGGTTACTGCAGCAACAGCAGGCAGAGCTGGAGCATCAGCTGGAGATGGCAGTGTATCAGCTGGAGGAGCGGCGCAGGCAGGGCGACATGTTTGACAAGCGGTTAGTGCCCTGAATAGGAAATGAATACATTTAAATGGCATAAGTAGTAAGATTTTCTCTGGAAGTGGTACAATGTCTGGTCCAGTTACCATTGAATGCTGATCTCCAATTTATTGATTAGTTGTGGTGTTATTAGAAATGGTGATTGGATCAGTAATTATCAATCCTTCAACTCCGTTCGACGTACTGTACACGCGGTGCCAACGTCACGCCTGCCGCCGGTTGCCGTACTCTACACATGACCGGAGGTGCGGTGTTGGGGTTTTTGTCAGTACTACTTTTTGCTGCTACCTTACAGGATTTTTTTTAACTATTTGGAGCTTCTCAATATTGGAGAACACTGTCTGCCTTTCTAGATAATTGTTTTTACCATTCTGCTATCTTTGAAAGGAAAACTAAAAAAATTCAGCTGGAAGAGCAGACGATAACCACTTGGTTTGTTATTTGTTAACTGTTGTCTGATGTAATGTGGGAGGGCAATGTTTTTGTGTTTGATAGTGTTTTGAACTGAAATATATTTAATTATTATCTCAACAAGTTTTTTATGTTTTGTTAGCTAAGTTTAGTGTCATAATAGTAAATATGAAATGGAAAATTAGTTGAAAATTTGAAATGGAAAGAAGACATTTTATTGTAAACATTTTATTGTACTGATATTGTGAGTACCGCCTAGAACTAGGCAGTATGTTACTGTTATTTTTAGACCTTTTTTAATAAAATATTAGTTTGTTTGTAATAGACTTAAGACAATAACATTGCATTGTGGTTAGATGGACAGTTATCAGTTACAGGTCAGATTTGCTTGTAGTAAGTTAGGAGGTCCAAATCCCAACATAATACGGTCTGGGCGTGTTGGAAGGTCTCTTAAAATTCCGGGCTTGAAGGGTTAAAAGGGAAAACCTTGGTTTCCAATACATACATCCCATTGTGGGTGTCCGAGCAGTGCTTGATGATCAACAATCTTGCCAGGACTGCTGCCTCTAAAAGACTTTAAAACAAACAGCAAACAATTTTTCTTAGTGCTAATTCAGTGTTAAGAGTGAACTATCCAGACTAGAATAAAATACTAGTTATCAAAATTATTTTCTCATCTAATTATTGCATTCAAGGCAGTGGTTGAATAGTTTATAGATTTATTTATACATGTAAGAACCTCAATTGAACATTTAAAAAGTAACATTATGAATGTTATGTTGCAGGGCAGAGAGGTTTATATTGTGGGCCAGTGGTGTGGACAGCAGACTGGAATGTCTGTCTAACGGAGGCTCTGGTGAGCCTGCAGACCAGCTGCGCAGACTGGAAACAGAACTAGAGGTGGAGGTGGGGCTTCGGCGCAGGGAGGCAGACTGGCTGCAGGACTGCGGTGCAGAGCTGGTAGCAGCAGAGGGGCTGGAGGCTACACCTAGACGAGCTGACATCACCAACAGGTAGCACTTGCACTTGCAGTGCCATGTTATTTGTAAAAGTAATTTAAAAAACTGGTCTTTGTATTTCAAAGTAAAATTGCTGTTTAGTATGATTGGAGTTTATATTATGCAGTGAGTAAATTTGTAATCCCATGTATGACAATTTTATACTCTTGTTTTTTAATGTCAAGAAAAATAGAAAATCAACATTTTTTAATTTACAATATGGCATATTCATTAAATTCTATGATTTTCAATTTAAAATTTAAGTTTCATCGATAATGCTAAAGTATCAATTACATCTTTTGATTCATAATATGTTCTGCTTCCTTAATTTATTGATGTGTTCGTATGTGACAGAATGTCCGCTATCAGCTCAGTGTGGGAGAGAGTTCAACAGCTGACCAGCGGCCGAGCTAACAAGCTGCGTCAGATCATACAGGTGATTTAGGTTACAAAGGCCTACATCATAGCATGGTTATGATTGTAATCCTTATGTTTCTTAATTTACTGTTGTTTTACTGCCATTAATAATAAAAGAATTAAGAAGATACAAATTTGAGTTATCATATAAATTACTATAAATGTTCAAAGCAGTTTGTAGTAATACTAGTTCCATAGAATGGCTATAAACATATTTATCTGGCCCACAAATACTTTTATGATAATTTGATAAGGCCATGTTGGTATTTATTTATCTTTCCTTTAACATATCTCAGATCTGATAGAAAGTCAATTCCTAATCTCTATACTAAATTGTCTAACTGTCCAACCATATCGTATTTTTATTTTGGGAAATTCGTATACTCAAGGAGAGTGAAATGACAATACAAATATTTCATTTAAGTTGATTTCAGTGTTTAGGATCAATGCTAAGGTTTAGCCATCTATTTCATTTACCGTTTACAGAATAGTGACAATAACTTTCATAATTGATTTCTATGTTTGAGGTGACTTGTTTTTAAGATGATTTTTTTATTGAATGAAAAACTTCCACATTCTCCAAATTCTGAATATAGAATCAAGAATCAATCATTTATTACTTACTCATTAGTAAACATGTTACATTGAGTAAGGTGAAAGAAAAGCGAATATATAAATTTGAATGAAAGATTATATTTATTATTTAAATCGATCAGAAAACTACATTAAATGCAATGCAAAAAACTCATTGCATGAATGAATGCGGTTGCAGGGCATGAGTACATTGGAACAAAGGATTGAAGAGCTGCGAGGCTGGCTGCATTCCATAGAGCTTCAGCTGGCAACACCAATCGTCCTGGAGCATTGCACACAGGCTGGCCTAGACAAGTGCATGGCCCACCATGATGTAAGTGCATAGGCCTAGTTGGTCATGTAATATTCTGCCACAACACTAGTACACCAGTATATAGAGATACACAGTACATATGGTAGTGATAAGAAGTAATACTCTTAACAAAAAAAGGAAAATCAAGAAAGAGCTCGGTTTGGAAATTGATGAGGTTCAAATAGTAGTCATAAGACTGCTATTCTAAGTCTGGGTTGCTTTTTTCAATTGTACAAAACAAAGGGAGTTCCGATTTAGATGAAATTTGGCATGTATGTGTATATTCACCGTATCTCCAGGCGTTTTTTCATATTTTTGAATTTTTAATTTTTAAAGGTAGTTCACTTCTAAAATCCTTAAAAACCATGAAAAATCCAAATTTCTCAAAAACGGCTCTTAAGATTTTGAGTTAAATTTGATAGTGCACAGAGTTTATTTTATTTTTTATTTCTTCTTCAGGGTTTCTTTATCTCCAATGGTTACCGAGATATTAAAAAATCTAAACACAGTACATTGTATTGTGGGGGCTACAATGTTAATCTTATGGAGGATAGGGAAAAATTAATATTTCCTATATTAATCAATATTTGTTTATGAAACTTGATATTTAGCTTCATGTGGTTGAGATCTATCCTTTTATGCTTAAAAATCATAGTTTATGTGTTTATCATGGCAGCAAACCTGCATACTATTTTCCCATATTAATCATATAGGGAATGGGCAAACTCCTTTATTTATGGACAGATGTTGATGAATCTTGGTATAATTGGTTAAAATAAAAATTATTTATGGTAGAAATGACTACTTTCAGTGTTCCTCACAGCAGCTAAGCTGCACACTCTTTCCCATATTAATTTTATGGATAATAGGCAAATAATTCTCATGTTTATGGACAGATTTTTATAAAACTTGTCATATTTTATTATTATTATTATTATATTATTGATTTGGAAATTTGCTGAGTACGCAGATCTGCTGCGACGGGGGTATTGTTTATACTTCAATAGATATATTATTCAATAGATTTCAAGAAGATATTATTATATGTTACAGTTAAGAGTAAAAAGCTTGATGGAATACTCGATGTCGGCCCACAGCCGACCGAGGATAGGAGCGGCCATTATTCTATGTCGGCCCATGGCCGACACAGGATTGGAAAGGGTTCAAATAAATCAATACAATGCAAACTTGCCAGGCTGTTCTATTTATTTGTATGAATCGGTTGGAAATAAATAGGGCCTCATTGGGCAATGCCTCTTTTGAAGTTCCTTCACATCAATGTAAATACAAAAGGCGATCAGAAAAAGCTATAAATACATATTATATTCTATTTTCTTCCAGCACATTCATTTCCTTAAAAACTGAATTCTGTTACTAAAATTTTTATATAGCTAGAAATTATATGACCCACTCAACATTCTTATCCAGACCTATTTATTTTACTGTTCATTTTTGTCTATTGTAATATAAAACATTCAAACTGAGAAATGTATAAATTACAAAATTATGGATTTTCTATTGGTTTTCTTCAAATGAGTGTATATGGTAACTCATGTTGCTCCACCTGCAGGCCCTGACCAAGGACATTGAGCAGCATAGTGGGGAGGTTGCTGATGTGCTCAACCTCTGCGAACTGCTGCTCAGTGACTGCGACTCAGCCAACGTCCAACTTAACACCGATGGAATATCCACATCCATGCAGTTACTCGAGCGCAGGTGATTCTCTCGTTAAAAAAACAGTGATAACATGTTACGTTTAATGGGAGAACTGTTGCCATTTCATTCACTTTGCGATCACTGTACGATCTGGTGGGAAATATCCAAAGTAATCAAAAAAATCCACCCACAGCGCTCCTAGTGCAACCACTATGAAACTAGATCCTGCCAAAGTTTGAAGCAACTGTGAGCCACCAGTGACTCATGTCACAAGTAGCTACATACATGTTATGAGTCACCGGTGACTCACGATGCAGTATGAAAATGCTATTTAATTTTGGAGACGCAGTGAACTTCTTAATAGATATTTAATTATTTTTATATATGAACTAACATTTTATTTTATGTATATGCTCGGAAAATATTAACAGTGCTTTATTATGGTTCCAACATGATTACATTTATTACACCATTATGAAATAAACACTGTATATTAATGATTTAAATTATTTTCTATTCTTCTGTTTGGAATACTAAATACAGTGGAACTTGGTTATAACGTCATTGAAGGGACCACACAATTAATGACGCTATATCCGAGTGACGCTATAAAAGAGGTTACATAATTTTAATTTAAAACCGAGGAAAAATAGGGAAACACATTTTTTACATGAAATTACGACATTTAATGAAGGTAATTTGAAATACACTATAAGTTTATGTTTATGACTGACTGACTACTCTACTATATAAAAAATCGAATTTGAAAATATTGCAATGAAGTTCGGCTTGATGAATTCAACTGTTGGTTCGATTTTAAAAAACAAGCCCGAACACACGTCTGCTATCTTACGTCCCTCCTCACACGCTCTTATAACTCACACTTTTTCTTCAGCAAAACCTTTCTCTTAACACTTGCCATTATTTTTCAATACTGTATTCGTAAATTTATATAACGAAAAACAAACTGTAAAAGACATACACTGAACTAACAAAATCTACACGAACTGTAGGTACGTACGAACGGCATCACAGTGCTTTGATGCGACGTGAGTCACTGACACTGACCTTGATGACCGGCGACAGCGGATATAGGGTAGGGGAGGGGGTTGTGGTGGTTAGCGGTAAGACAGCAATAAAATGCCATTTCTAAAAATAGAATGTAGCTAAACAATAGCCGCAGCCCTCACGTTGCACCACCGACCGAACTTTCTCTATTTAGCTATATGTTGCCTTCATCTCGGCCCGATTTTCTTGATGTTATATACGATGTTTGAGAATTTACTGACGATATATCCGAGGATTTTTCCTATGTAAATACATATAGTTTGGCGGGACCTAAAAATAAATGACGTTATATCCGAGTTGACGTTATGGCCGAGGCCGCAATAACCGAGTTGCACTGTATTACCTAATGGAATGACTAGCTTAAACTAACTAGCTTAAAAACTAAAAATATTCTTTAACTACTTTCCTCATTTGATACATATACATTTACTTATGAAATCCAAAAAAATATATCTAAGTTTAAAAACTGAAAAATTGAATAGGAAAGAAAAACTATTTTGAAGTAAAATTTATAGTAGAAGTGTTTAGATTGTTGTTTAAATCCCAAAGTGTTTGTTGGCAGGTGGAAGAACGTATGTGTGCTAGTCACAGAACGCAAGACTAAGCTGCTGCGGACATGGCAGTTGCTGCAGGAAGTGTTGCATCTGTGTGAGAAGCAGGCTACGTGGCTGCGTGAGCAGACAGAGGCTCTTGACAAGTTAAACACACAGACTGATGCAGCTCAGATACAAGCCTTGCCTGCACTCATTGCTGACACAGAGGTGGGATTTTACAGAAAACTACACAGAAATTTCAAACAAAACATGAATATTTATGAGTTTTCTCTATTTTGATTGGTTTTAGTCTTATAAATAGATGTGATCTTTGACTAATTCTTTCTTGTCTAAAAATGTTTTATTTGTAAAATCAATATAAATAAAATTAGAGTTTTGTCAGAAACATTGCTCAGAGTTATTAATTTTTTAGTTATTCTTATGTTTCGTGCGTTAGAGAAGCCGATACAAGTCTTATCTCAATTTATGTCTGTGACGTTCCAGGAGGCCGTCTTCTCCGAAAAAAAACAGAAAAACTGATTACAATGAAACTTATTTCTTGCATTCTCTACATTCCGGAGACGGTTTTTCAAAGCTTGAAATTGTTCGCCGCTCCTTAAAAAGTAAATCACAAGCATTTAAAAACCCACTTTTTATGCTATATTAGTCCCATTTTCTTTTCAATGAACCACCTACTGGTAATAATCAGCTGTCTATGTTGTTTAAAGATTTGATAGAAACTAAAACCAACAGCTGTCAAAGAAATATTAGTTAGTTTCTATTGGTCATTGATTTATTTCGAAATCATACTATATTAAAAAGTTATTTTAACGTATAACTAATTATAATAATGGTTTAATTGTCAAGTAAGGCTAAATAATAAAGCTGGGTGTTGGTATATTTTCTTTGTACTGATTTGTTTAGGATTTCAGGTTTGCATTTTGGTATGATAATCTTTTTTCTTTCAACTGAATCCTACAACCCGTACAAAGACGGGCTTACTACTAGTAATTTATAATTATTAAAGCTTATCATTTTCTGTTACATATTTAATTGAATGTACTTATTATTAATGATAATAATAACAGTTTGTTTCAATAACACAGAGTTATGTTTGAAAAACTTGTCATCAAGGATATTTGAAAATTCAAAAAACATATATCCAATTACAATTTAATTTTTTTAAGATTTAGAAAACCTCAGACTCAAGTCAAGTTAACCAAGACTATTATTATAAAAAAAAATATTGAGAAAATATATTTTATATTTTCACGATGGCAGATGTTTAAAAACTTCAAAATAAAATAACAAAAAGTGACAAATCTAAAAAATGTTTGTAAAATGTAAAAAAAACTTTGTATCAGCAAGAGCTATTCATCTAAACCATGTTATATTGGCAGAGAGTATTAACGGAGGTGGAATGTCAACGGCCAGCGTTGGAGCTCCTACAGTCGTCATACACAGCACTCGCCACACAGAGCTCCCTAGACAGTCTCACGACAGATGTGCGTGACCGCATAGCCGAGTGGTCTGCATTGCGTAGCCGTACTGACAGCTTGCTGTCCAGGCTGCGAGCAATACAGGATCGCTGGCTAAGGTATGTCAATGGGGATGAGCTAAATAAGACTATTCTCTGAATTTCCTTAATTTGCAACCTCCTTGGAACTTAATTTGGATGCATCGCCCTACCAGAAATACTTCATTTTGAAGTACTACATTTTGGTTCAATGAAACTGTTAGACAAAATGTTCTTTTTACTTTAACTCAAGCTCAGCAATTATATTTAAAATTGAGTTAAGATCAATTCTAAATACTGAAGAACATTTCTCATTTCAATTCCTATAGATAAAATGTTTTACATGTACTTTGCTACTCTGTGTAAACTAAAGTATAACATTGTCCAAGTTCAATTTTTGAAAGATCAAATTTTGTGTCTGGTCCTGCAGGTTTTAATATTGTATGCTTCACTATTCATTCTGCGCCAACCACATATCAATGTCTATTTCAATTATGTTAAATACTTTAATAGTTTAGGGAATAAAAAGAACAAGAGGGCTATTATTTTATTGCTTATAATTTGTGTTGATGAAGGTTTTATGAGGCCCAAGGAGCAGCTGTCTTGGCTTTGACCAACGTCGACGTGCAACTGACTCAGATAGACCTCCTGGACTCGCTTGAGGAAGAAGACTTGGACACTTACAAGACCAAACTCAAAAAACTAATGGTCAGTTCATTATCATTAGTAATTATCGTTATTATTTTGAAACATTAGTTTGCTATAACAGTATGACATCTGGGTGGTCCAATGGTTATAGTACCTGCATCAAAATCAGAAGGTTGGTGGTTTAATCCTGGGCAAGATGGTTCAATACCAGACACAGTTGTCTGTAATAGGCTTTTAATTATCATCCTGACAAATGGATCAGCTTATCTTAGTCAGTAACAAAGTTATAGTTCATGGAATCCATTACACTTACCTTTACTCATGTTCACTTAAACCCTTTATTGATGACTTTGACTTTAAATCACGCATGGTGACTCACTGAGTTTTTTTCTGGGTATCGAAATGATAGACAAACAGTGTATTTTTATACTTGTATTGTAAAAAGGTTCTATGAAAACCCTGTACAATCAAATTTAAACAATAAATAACAGAATTGAACAACACAGAATTTAGAAATTATGGAATTAAACAACGTAACCATAATAGGGCAATCGGCGGTGCATTGCTTTGTGACTCTCGCTCTTCAACTGAATAAGAAGAGGTTAAGTAGGGGGGGTTTTGGAGAGCAAAATGAGGTCAAATCAGTTTTTAGAAAGAGGCGTGTGATTCCACTGGCGACCAATAACAACGCACATTTTTCTACAAAAATAAAAATGCCTGGTGGCAAACACCATTATGTCACCAACAGAGGGTTTAAATGCCCACTAAATCGTTGTGTAGGTGTCTCACAAATATAAATATAAATATAAGATAAAACTATTCATATTCACTTTCATAAATATAAAAATGATAAACCAATATTCGTCCCCACTAACCCCTTTTAAAGTATAGTACTTAACATTTTTTATTTTGCATGGATAAATTTAAGTTCACATACATATATCAAATTATTTTTATAGTTTATACCGTTTAACCTATGAAGTTATAAATAAATGTATGGTTCGAGGAAAAGATTCCTGATTTACATAAGCATCAGTATTTGATTCCTTATAATAAAAATAATTTATATATTAGTATTTAAATTAATTATTATATATAGACAAACATAATTAATTGTGTATTCAAATCAGTTTACCATAGTACATGGTATTTTTTCAGACATTGAAGAAAGAACTTGAAAACCACGGAGAGCTGTTGAAGAATACGGATCAGCTTGGTTTGGATATAATGAATAGTTGTTTGCCCCAAGATGTTTCATCCGTGCAACAGATGGTGGATGAATACCAGCTGTTATGGAAAGACATCATGGAGAGGATGAAGAAGCTCATCGAGATGTGCAAAGAGGAGTGTCGGAAAAGAAATGTAAGCTTAGCAAATATATAAATATATACGAGGGGATACCCAAAAGTAACCGGAATTATGCTGCCGAAGGCGTGGCCTGTGTAGTACGTATGTCTGCCGCTACGTTTGTGTAGCACAGCTTATCCGGAGTTCAGTGCCGCTAGTGCCGTCGCCGTGGGTAGACGTGTTCGTCTGCAATGAGTTTTTTAGTAAACACTGTTTTGCAATTTCATCGTTTTTTTTCGTTTTTGCGGACATAACATCGTGCAGCTCTGAAATTTTGTTTCTTGTTAGGGAAGAGTGCTGCAGATACCATTGTACCAGATACAAAACTGAACTTTTTGGCCGATGAAACCATGACGTTTTCCATTGGCTGGACTGTTGCCTGGTTCCAGAGTCATAACCATAACACCACGATTTGTTACCAACAATGATCTTAGAAAAAAATAAGGATCAATTTGCAGGTGTTCTTTCATTGCTCAACAAGATTCCACTCGACGTTCCTTTTGATGGTCAGTCAAAACTCGACAGCACAAACTTGGCAGCCACTCTTGTCATTTTCAAATCTTTACTCAAAATTCTCTGGACAGAGCTCCAAACTAATTCCAGATGTCTCTGATAGCTCGTCAATGGTCCGTTGTCGGTCTTCATGCTTGTATCATCTCAACATTTTCGTCAGTTTCGGCAGTTGACAGACGTTCCTCACGGGGTTTGTCAACAATTGACATGTTGCCATTTTTTAAACTTGAAAACCACTCGTATACTTGAGTTTTACCTAAAGCTTTATCTTTGTAAGCAGTTTTCAACATAACAATGGCATCTGCAGCATTCTTCCCTAGCAAGATAGAAAACTTCAGATCTGCGCGTTGCTGCGTCTGCCAAAACGAAAAAAGATGAAATGGTGAAACAGTGTTCACTAAAAAACTCACTGCAGATGAACACGTCCATCCACGGCGACGGCACTAGCGGCACAGACCTCCGGAGTGAGCTGCGCTACACAGACGTAGCGGCAGACATGCATACTCCAAAGGCCACGCATTTGACAGTGTAACTCCGGTTATTTTTTGGTACCCCCTCGTATACAGAATCTGTGAAATTCATTTTGGTTCTGGTTATTAATTAATTATTCTAATATTATTTAACAGAAATGTTGAAATGTCCAGCGAAACATTATTAGAATAACTAAAACAGTATCTTCAGTAGGCCTGTATTGTAGAGTGCTTCTATTTAAGAATAGATTGATTTTTAGTCTGATCTAAAATGAGAATGAGAATAGGTTTAAAAAATAACATTATTCCAATCTATAAATTTAGATATAGGCCCTACTTATTCACACACACACCTTGTGGGTAATCCCTAGAATGGTTATCAGAATGACTTCATGTTCAGTACAATCTAATCTTATAATGAAAAGAGAAGTAAAATCCATTTACTGTAGTTTGTTGCTAAAATCATCATGGTAAGAATGTGTTAATGCTTATAATAGTATTATATTAGTGGCCTAAAATACAAATTATGTTTACTGCTTGTAAGATAAGTCACCTGTATGTCCTATAAATTGTCTTAGAAACCATTGCTTTCATACTTTGTGCTTTTGAAGGTTGCTAATGAAGAAGTTCAGGTGGAAACACTCAAGTTTGAGACGGACTCTTCGGTGCAAGTGAACACTTTGCCAACCCCTCTACTGCGGCGTGATGCATACATTTACGAGTTACAGACTGCCATCAAAGAGTGTAACTCTAACCTTGATGCGATGGCAGCGCTCGAGAAACTTTCAACTCAAAGCTCTGTAAGTAGTTTAATTTATACTGAATATTTTATAGTATTTCATGAAACCATTCATTATTTAATAACAAGTTTGTTAAAATGTCGCAATATTATCTTTCATATCTTTGGATAATTCATATATTTGTGTTAAAATAAAAATTTAGTTACCCTTCTTCAGAAAATTATTATTATTTTGTATTATAATATTTATTCATCTCCCTAATTAATACCTATCAAAATATTTCTCATTTAATAAATACCAAAATAATATTTAACCTATCCATGAACTAAATTAATTTCAATCAACACACCTCTCACCAATTTAATTTATACATATATATATATATACACACATATTACACAATATAACATACACATATATAACAAATTAACATAACATACAGTAATTCAAAATTAGTCCTTAAGGCTCTAAATTATAACCAGTGAACATGTGATCCAACTAAATGCTTCAACAATGTGTGAATTATACACCAAGAAGAGAAGAGAGTTCAACCAACATTGAAAGTAAAAGGTCTGTTACTTCTGCTCCAGTAATAAAATATAACTTTAATATAAAAGGACACAGTTCCTAGTAAAATTCCTCAAGTATTAAATTAATGAACGAAGAGGCTTACATTCAAATTTCCCTATTTCGTTTTCTTATTATTTGCTGACAAGATTCCTGATTATATGTGAGCTGAAGAATTACTACAGGGTGGTAAATTCTCCATCTTGATTTCATATAAAGACTCCAAATTACTCAAGCCTAGATTCAAAATTTTATTGCATTATTAATATGATAAATCAAATTGAAACTTTCATAACTATTTAAATTTTCCTTTTCAAATTTTACATCAATTCAACTTATTATTTAAATTCAGTGCAAATTGGACTCACCTTAAGGACGATTTAAAATTTCAGATTATAGCACCATTAGAGGCCTAAGTTAAACTCACCAATTGGACATTATTTAGACAACTATTGATAATAGTACGTTACTCAAGGCAGCACGATAATCCTAACCCTGAGATAAGAATCCATGTAATTACTAAATTATTCATTTAAATCAAAGGACATTGTTCAAATATTATATATTAATAGACGTAGCCATTTTCAATTGTATGATGAAGGCATTTCCGCTATCTTATGTTATAGACAAGTGTCACTTTCTGTTTTTTTAATAATAAATATTGTATTCCAAATCATAAACAAGAGTCTTTTATTTCATTCCAGTAAAATGAAAATAAAATATATTAATATATTCACAGAAAGTAAAAAACGAACCTCGGTATTGTGAATGTCTTGGTAAAAGTGTGGTAGGTTAATAATTTTATATATTTATTCACTTTTGAAAAATGCACATCAGAAACTTATGTGTTACCAGCCAAGATTAAAAATTACTATTTATTTTCTTTCTACTCTTATTATTTTTTCCCAGGGAAATCAGGACTATAAATATACAAAATATTTGGTTTTACTTAGACAACTTTTAACTTATGAATTTTAGAAGTTTCTTTTTGTTTTGGGTAAAATTTAAAAAACACATGCTCAATAGCTTATTTTACAAATTCAAATCATTGTTATTCCCTCAGCTCTTTTTGGGAGCTCCAAGACGTTTCCAAAGAATAAAGAGTATATGTATGGGATTCTTGTAAGTGTAGGTAAGAGGGTAGGTGTGAATTTGTTTTTATTGTTGTAGAATAATATTTTTATTGTAATGAATATTTTGTAACTCAGGCCAAGTGTGTGGCCGCATGCCAGTCAAGTGTGGACCTTGTACGTCACCTGAGCAACCTGCTGGTGGAACAATGTGGAGCTTCGCTTGACCAAGCGTGTGTAACCGAAGTGGAACAGCTGGAGCAGCGCTACCAACAGCTGCTGGTACAGAAGCAGGCACAGGATAGGGAACAGCGCCAACTCAGGTGGGACAGTTAAACCCAAACATTGCATGCTCAAAATGCATCACCAATCCTTTCTTCTCTGCAGCATAAATAATATTTAGATGATGATTGTTCCAATAAACTTTCTGTATATATGATCTGTCGTTAAACAATTTATATGATACAGTCATTTAGTTTCAGTTCAAATTCTTTCATTGTTTATTGTTTGTTGTTCAGTTGTCAGTTGTTCATTGCATGAACAAAATCATTGATAGCTGCTGTAGACAGCATTGTTTTCTAAGATATTTTTCCAATTAAACCAGTGGTTTCTCTTTTTTAACTATTCACCCAATACTTATTTATGTCTTTCAAGTTTTATCCCTTCATTCTAACTGTACCATACTTATTTTTTTTATATTTTCATTCAATGATTTTTTTATCAAGAAACACAAAGTTACGAACACTATCAGTTGTTCACAAAAATTTACATTTATTTTTACTTTCATAGTAATTTCAGTCATAGTAATTTGTGATATGAACTACATAGTCCTTAGTAAAATATATATATTTAACATTTTGGCTCCTGAAAGAACACTAATGAAACATACCATATGCTAAAAAAATTGTATTCACCAACAGTTGTATTGTGACATTCATGGATGGAAATGAGTCATCACCCAAAAAATATCTTTTCCATCATTTTTAAATTGAGGTACCTGTGGTTACCGCCAGCTCCTGGGGGCAGCATTCCTTGCCAGCCACTTTTGTAACCGCTCGCGCCAAGGTACAGTCTTATTCGGGAAAAACAATATTTCATGATGAACCATAACACGTTGAATGATAGTGGTGTTATAAAAGACGACATGGTCATGTTCCCAAGACCCTAATAAGATAATGCTAGGTCATTTTTCCTTTGTTTCTGTAAAGAAAGAATATCTTAAGTGTTGTTGTCATGGGAGTTGTTATGAAGGTCCCAATAGTATAGATGCTAGCTATGACTAGCTATCTAATGATTGCTTTACATTATAGAAAATGGCTCACTATTGCTTCTGATGCTATTTAAAATATTTCTGCCATTTGCTACTAAGGCTACGATATGTTACACACTACATCAGCGATCATCGCAACAACCATGTCAGTGACAACAGGGCTTAAATCTGTAGCACACATACATGTTTTTTTTATTTATTACTAATAAGTAAGAAAACAAATAATTCGTTATCTATTTAATTCAGTGAAATTTAATTTTAATTATGGCCTGGCTTCGATAAACCCTAATAACTTTCATCAAGAACTGAATGACAATCAAATTACAAAATATAGATAGTCAAAATTATAAGTACAATTTTAGGAATAATTTAATGAATTTATTCTATTTTTAATTTGATTGTGATGATTAAAATCAATTGGCTTGTGCTTATTTGGTTAGTTAAGTAACAGCATGTCTGTTTAATATAGTCACTAATACAAGCTTTTTATTGCTTACTAAAAAAAATTGATTACCTGAATTAGTACCTCTTACAGTGGTCTATAAAACAATCAATACATGTTTTATTGTATATATTAAAAAAGTTAGGTTAATAAAGATATTATTGATTAAAAATCCTAATTTTTGTTATGTCAATAATGTATTTGGAATCCCGAAACTAATATTACAAACTTTTACAAATCCCTTCACTACCTCCTTGATCGCCGATATTTATTCTTGCAACGTCAGAGATTTGTAGGTTCGCTTTGACGAAGCCACATACACACGACGATGTTTAACATGAAAGCAGACGACGAATATCGGAATAAACCACCACCGATGATACATACAATTGTCAATGTTGTGATATATGAGCAGTAGTGGACTAGTGAGTTGTCGCGTTGAACTAGCTAAAAATAGTCTGAGGACAGGAAGCCCGAACGTCGTTTTCCTGGAAAAACGCACACAATGACTTGTTCACTTATACACACACTAGATTTCCGCTGTAAAAACTTCGAATTATCCAAAAATTATTCGAATTAACCAAGTTTTTTTAACATTGTTTTTATATAAAATTCTAATCCAGACAAAATTTCGAATAAAGAAGTTTTAAAAATGAAGTTAATATGTGCTGTAACAGTTTTATTCACCACGTTAATAGTTTACGGTTCTTGGGGATTATGTATTTATATTTTTTATTTTCTATCTGATTAAAAATAATGTACAGTAGTTAAAAATAATTACAATTTTTATCCTTACATCTCTATAATAATCATGTTGTACATCTTTCCTAAAAGTACTAGAAATTAGGGTTTGAGGATTAGAAAATTGTTTTTAATCCGCTCAATTTATTTTTTTTTGAATTAATTGTTTATTTTACATATTCATTATCAATCTGTTAGTAGTGAACTTTTACACAAAGCGAAGTTGTCTCACAACCGAATCACGACTGTCAAGCATGGCCAATCTTAAACATTTGATTATTTAAGCTAGCGTTACAAAGTTACGCTCCATTAGTGTTTATTGTAAACAAGATTCAGTTTATTTTGTCGAATAAAGTAGAATTGAGCAAGATTAAAATGTGTACAAAGAAAGAACAAAATAGTTTATTGAAATGTTTTAATTAAATTAAAACAAATTATTTGGCCAGTTAAAAAATAATTACAATTTTTATACATATTACGTTCATTATAATAATCAGCTGTTGTACATCTTTCCTATAAAAGCCGTACTAGAAATTAGGGCTGGTTTGGTTTTAGGTTGGATTAGAAAATTGTGATTCAATCCGCTCAGATTTATTTTGTGGAATGTTATTAATATGTCTTATTGTTTCAGTATTGTTATAAAGAAAAATATCTAATCTTTAAATATAATGAATCGACTTCAGAGCATGGCCAATCTTAAAGTTTATACGTATTTACTGTTAGGCGTTACAAAGTTCGCCGGGTCAGCTAGTGTTTATTGTAAACAAGATTCAGTTTATTTTGTCGAATAAAGTAGAATTGAGCAAGATTTAATATTGGAATAACAGAAAGTGACTGACAAAGAAGGAATGAAAATGTTTTAATTAAAATTAAAGCGTAAAATTATGTGGCACTATTAAAACCAACATTTATATTTTAAATAGAAAACATTTTAAATACGAAATACTGTTGATGTATCAGCATCAGGTCACCAATCAAATCCTAGTGAAATTTAGTATTATGAATGTCTATAAATAAGGTAAAAAATAAAGTTTTGAATGCCTTTAAATATATGAACTACTCAAGGGCCATGTAAAAAAAAGAATTTATGTTATTATTAGTATTTAATATGAATCTTTCTCTTATTCCTTTTTCTTTAATATCTTCATCTTTGAGTTCTTAGAATTTCTCAATGTCTATAAGAATATGCGTATCAGTGACCCCCCCGACATCAACCACTGGCGGAAACGACGCAAGGAGGCAGCTAGACAATGATCATGGTCAAATGTGTATGCTGAGGCGACACAAGCGGCACAGACCTCCCCGCCCAACAACATCAACCACTTGGAGGAAGTCATCCAAGACCAAAGGGTAAGCTCAGGAATGTGTAATGATCATGGTCAAATGTGTATGCTGAGGCGACACAAGCGGCACAGACCTCCCCGCCCAACAACATCAACCACCTGGAGGAAGTCATCCAGGATCAAAGGGTAAGCTCAGGAATGTGTAATGATCATGGTCAAATGTGTATGCTGAGGCGACACAAGCGGCACAGACCTCCCCACCCAACAACATCAACCACCTGGAGGAAGTCATCCAGGATCAAAAAGTAAGCTCAGGAATGTGTAATGATCATGGTCAAATGTGTATGCTGAGGCGACACAAGCGGCACAGACCTCCCCGCCCAACAACATCAACCACCTGGAGGAAGTCATCCAGGACCAAAGGGTAAGCTCAGGAATGTGTAATGATCATGGTCAAATGTGTATTCTGAGGCGACACAAGCGGCACAGACCTCCCCACCCAACAACATCAACCACCTGGAGGAAGTCATCCAGGATCAAAGGGTAAGCTCAGGAATGTGTAATGATCATGGTCAAATGTGTATGCTGAGCCGACACAAGCGGCACAGACCTCCCCGCCCAACAACATCAACCACCTGGAGAAAGTCATCCAAGACCAAAGGGTAAGCTCAGGAATGTGTAATGATCATGGTCAAATGAAATGCATGTCTTTTTCAGCAACAAAGCTATATACTTTATACTTTTAACTGAAATGGCGACCTACCCAGAAATTATTTACTATTATTTATTTATTATAAATTATTTATATATATAAAAATACCCTCAACTACCAATGTAATCAAAACTACCGGGACTCCTCAAAAGTAAAATTATGAAATAAATATTGTAATGTAAATAATGAAATAAATATAAAATCATCACATTCTTAATCAGGTGGAAAACATGGAAAGATTTGGTCCTTGTCTTGAAATGGAATGATATGATAAGTCTAATTCCCATTTTAAAAGTAAATTTTATATGCATTTAAATATAATATTTTATTTACACTGAAAAAAATATTTTTTTACATTTTAAAAACTGAACATTTTTTATGCAGACATTTGAGATTACTAAGGAAACACTAAAAGTCAGCCGATTATGATGACAGTTTGGTTTTATTTCTGCCATAAATTACCCAAAATGTGCTAGCAATTACTGTCATTTATACTGTAAAATGCAGGCACTTTTCTTTTCAAAGCTCAAAATCAAAATTTGACCAAGCAAATGTATTTCTAACACTTCAAATTATGAAAGTAGGAGACATAGTGTAATTTTTTTTATTAATTTAACACTCTTCAATGTTATTTTTAAGAAATAAACAGCATTTATGAGCAAAGCTTTCTTTATTGAGCTCAAAGACAATCTTAGTTTATACCTAATTTGGTGACCTTACCAAACCCTTTTTTATTGAATCTTTTATGAATTTACATTTTTTCCCTGGACCAGAAGGTGAAATAGAAATGAGCTCTGATATTTAGTTATTATCTATTATGTTGGCACAGCTGATAGTATATACTGAATGACAAAGACAGTGATGGTATTGAGTGATTTTTATTAAGATCAAAACAACACTGACGATGGGAATGGTAACCTCTATACCAATATGTAGCCATGTATCCACCTCTACGGTTAAGGGTTAACTCTCCCTCAACCAGTGGGAGCCCCATATTGCTTTCTATAGGTTTATGAAAGAAAAATTCCCTCTAAGCAAACCAAATAATCAACAAATGCATTCCTATTTTTTTACCCCTATACAAATTAGTTGATAATTTTCTTCACAACAGCCACCTGGAACTTTAGCCTATGTTTTCCTATTTCAGGAGTTCCTGCTGGACTTGGACAGTCACAAGTCGCTGGTGGTGTCCCTAAACACGGTCGGCCGTCACCTGGCTGAGCACACAGAGGATGAGGCTCGTGCACGTGACATGACGCAGCGGCTGGCTGAGATCAACCAGCGGTGGGATGAAGTGTGTGGCGCAGCTGCACGTTGGGAGACTCGGCTACAGACGGCTCTGCTGCAGGTACAGACACAAACACCTGCTCAAAGGATCCATGGCAGACCCTTCAGTAATAATCAGATACTAATTATGTTAAATCAGGTTTAATTAAAGTGAAAAGTTCAACTGTTATGACATACATTTTATATAAGGTATTATTTCACCACTTGTAACAATGTAAATAGAAATACCCACAACTACCAACGTTATCAAAACTACCTGGACTCCTCAAATGTAAATTTATGAAATAAATAATGTAATGTAAATAATGAAATAAATATGTAAAAAAATAAAACAATCTTACGTCTGTACAGAACAATCCATTAGACATTCATTCATTATACATCTGCTTATAGAAAATAATACAGCAAACATTTTTTCTCTCTATTCATGTTACATACTCATCAAGATCATGTATCAAATATGCCCACTTACTTGCAAAACCATAAAGCCTATGAAGACTAATAGTTATTCAAATAATAATTAAAGGTTATGATAAGCATTTTCTTTACAGAATCCTGAGTTCCATGAAACCATAGATGAGCTGGTCCAGTGGTTGGAACAGACAGAAACTGCAATACAGCAAATGGAACCAGTGGACGTGGCAGATGGGCGGGAGGTCATCGAGTCTAAGTACAACAAGTTTAAGGTTAGTCTTCTTAAATGTATCTCATGAAAAATTATTATGTTAATCATAGAATTGTTTACTTCTAGTTTCTCCTTAATACTCATTTCATATTGCTTTGAACTGCACACAAAAGCAACTGTTCCCGCAGCAAATTTAGATGTGCATGTAAAACTCTTTATTCATGTTTAAACATGTTATTCATTTTAAACTACACCCACCTGTATCATCATACCATACTAATGTATACATAATCATAACTCATAGCTAGCCATAGACTGATATAGTCTGTCCTTGTAAAACAATTATGTTATGAGCAAATACAGAGACACCACTCGTCCTCATTTTTGAAAAATGAAATCTGATTATTTCTTATAGTAAACTGCTTCAAATACTAGTCTAAGTTTTTTACTGTATATTCGGTGGTCCATGGATTATAACCTGCATCTTTGCCGATTGTCTGTCACCTATGAATATTTCATTTTGTTGTTGTTATTGAGATACAATGGCCAATGAAGATGAAATATTTTTGGAGTCAGATACATGTGCAAGCAAATGTTGTACATTAGTTGAAGCTCTAATTGCAATTGAAAGTGAGAATTGTGATATGAATATGAATTTTGATGAAAATAAATCTTAACTGGACAGTGATTTTGAGGATGAGCAGGAAAATCTGCCTAACCTAGAAACACAGTTGATATGGTTTCTTGTTGGTTAAGTAATAACCCATCAGAACTTAATGTCTTCAAAATATTTTTTGGCAGTAGATAAGACATGAAACCGTTAGTTTTCTACTTCAAATATAAATGCATAAAAATAGCAAAGTAAATCGGTGCGGTGTATAATTACTAGTCACAAACTACAATTACAATCAGTCAGAAAAAAATCGGACCTCAGTGGGTCAGTAATGGTTGACTTCATCTGGTCAGGATCTACGCCACGATCTGGAGGTGTGCGAGCCTCGAGTACTGTCCCTGCAAGAGGCTGCCTGTCACCTGTTGAGGCACCGCGGCGAGGCTACTGACACAGACGCCTGCGAGCGCCTCACACACCTGCGCCTCAGGCTGCAGAGCCTCACACGCCTCACAGGCTCCTACATGCTCAAGCTGGGCACCGTACTGGGGAAGGACCCGATGTCTCACACCTCCCTTGCCACACTATCACAAGAGGTGAGAACCGAGGAGCCACCCTACTCTACTCTATTTCAACAAAGTTTTAACTACAATTAAAAAAATAAATAAATATTTTAAATAACACTCTTGTGGATATTCTGGGACTTATGCTTGTAGTTAATAGAACAC
Source organism: Nephotettix cincticeps (assembly GCA_023375725.1). Lineage (NCBI taxonomy): Eukaryota > Metazoa > Arthropoda > Insecta > Hemiptera > Cicadellidae > Nephotettix > Nephotettix cincticeps. The sequence goes on from CM041791.1 coordinate 106,656,509, forward strand.
AATTAATCACTACAGTTTTGAGTCTGATGATCTACCTCCGTAACCAAACAGGAAAATATCTAGAAGTATCTATTTGATATTTGTGTAGTCTTCCCATGGTTCCAAATTCTGTGTATTTATACTCTTTTATGATATGGAATTAAATGTGAGTACATTTTTTGTCGGCTCTTTTAAGCTGCATTTCATACACCCAGTAGATTAGATGATTTGAGACATCACATAGTTTTTATCACTGTGTTCTTTCTTCACTATTACTCTAGGCATGATACTAATTTTATTAAAATAAATTTTAGTTTTTCTAACTTAGTTTATGTAAGCATATTTTCAGTATTTGTTTTGAATTTAATAAAAAGATTCATTCAAACTATTGAAAAAACAATAGGAAAGCCTAAAACATGACTTAGATTAAAACAGTGCTTTTATTTATTGTCATAATTGATGTTTTTGTAATTATCGTAATATTTTTAGTATTACCTGTTTTTAACATTAATGTGGTTCAATCTCCTTACCAAAATAATGAGTATAACTGTGCGATTAAATTAAAATTACTCGTTTTCTATCATTATAATTTATAAGCTAGGAGCAAAACGTTAACCCATTCCTGTCTGGCAGAACGGTCGACACCTGTGGCCACCCGGGCTGAACGAAAATCGAGCCTCGTTCACTACGACCGCACGTCACTATTAGCGTGAAAGAATTAATAGTAACTTCATGAATTATATGTTTTGATTTCTTTGCTCTGTTCCTTATACTCTTTAACTGCATATGATTGTATATGCACTTTTAGCAAGAAAAAAATCATTACTGTACTTTTTCACCAGTTCCAAGCTGTAGACTTATAAACAAGTAGGTATTTTTGTTTCGTCATATTTTACTTTATTTTCAAAAGATTCCTTTATTTTACGTGGCAGATCTACTTCTAGTTACCTGCAGTAATAAATAGTTAATGATAAATCTTTAAATAATAATCATTATAACTGTATTATCATCAATAAATACAATCACTAAACGAATTGTGTGAACGAGAAAATAATTTACTGTCAATACGGAACATTTGACACTAAATAAGATGATAAAAGAGGACGCCAACACCATCTATCGGATGAGAAATGAACTAGAACCCCTAACGGCGGAAAAAAGAACTACGTCGAAATATAAGCAGGCAACGTACATTGTTTGCTCATAACCACACCGCGGCCTGCGCCGCGGGACACACGGCGCACGTCATTAGACATCTGTCTAGCGAAATACGCTGACGTACAATGTACGTCACGGACGGATTAGACGGGAATGGGTTAATAAAACTTTTTAACAAAATTCAGGTAGTTTGTTATGTTAAAAATTAAATAAACAAAACATTAATTGAGTAAAAATAGTTTTGAATGGAATGAAAAGTAGTGGCTGCTCAATATTGCTCCTAGCTGCACATGTAGTTTGTAGTTGTTTTTAACACGTTTAAATTTATTTTCTCCTTTTTTCTTCTTTTCACCAGCTATTGGACCAGGCAGCAGGAGGTGCCTCCAGTTCTCGATCTTCTACTGATCAACTACACTCAAAGTAAATACCTAAATCTAAGCAAGATTTAATATTATTTTACAGTTTCTGGTTTGCAAAACTTTGCATGACAAAATTAGTGATTTTGTGACAAGAAAATTATGATATGGGTTGTAATTTTCCCAACAGGTTTTTCTAATAGGCACGTTTAACCATTTAAAGAGTAATGGTGTTTTAAAACATGGTAAGGAGTAAGGGGAAAAATAGAAATCACCCCTCCAAGGAGTAATTTTTTTTTTTTTAATTTTATTGCAGCATACTGTAAGTATAGCAGAAATTGTGTATTAGGTTCAAAATACCATAAATTGAACATTTTACAACTATGAAAATCTTCAAAACATGCATGCACCCTCAACGCAATTTTACACTCTCAGTGCTGAAAAGTCATGTCTTTTCTTTTTTTATCTCTGTGTGAAGTATGCTCACAAACTTCACGTAGGGAAAAAGTTATTCGTACGCTTTTATTTCCCAACAAAACTTCTCGCTGCAGCCGCCACCTTTCCCGGCAAAACTTCCCGCCTCGGCCACCATCATATATTACCCCCTGCCACACAGATTACCTACTGAACACGCCAAACACACCAGCCGCATAACTTCATATCTTTAACATTTTAAGAACAGATATATTTGCCCCGTGGCAGTGGTGCCGTCACCGTGGGGCGGGAAATATCGTCCTTGCGCGATGTCAACAACCCAGCTTCAGTGTGAGCTCAGCCTTGTACTGTAGAACGTAGTTCAGATTGCCGCGTTTTATGTGTGTACTGCCACAATTTTTTGCAACTCCGTGGCGGCCATTTCGTACTTTGATTATGCTTTTGTGGTTATTGTTTGTGCTCGACGGCGCACGTTAAGTGCTGCGTCCAGCACTTAACATGTTAATTATTGATTTATAACTTATGAATCAATCTATATTAAGATATATACTGTTATAGCTATATATAAATATATTTGCGCAAATTTCGTCAAATGAGGTATTAAAACGTCACTACTCCTATTTGCGTGAACATAAAAAGACGTTTTTAAACGTCAATAGTATTTTGATGCAAAATACGGTACTATAATAATAATAATATTAATAATAATAATAATTCTTTATTCATCAAAATAGTATATAATACACTACATTACAGTAGTAATATTATGAAATTTACATTTCAATAAACCACTCAATGAATAAACAAATACACAAACCAACTATACTTATACAACAAAATAAACTACTTGCGATTATTTAGACATAAACATTTATGATGAATTACTGGGTTGCCCTGAGGCTATGCCTGATTGGGGTCCCTTCTCTAGATATACATGAATTCAAAAGAAAAAAACAAATGTGCCATGATGTTATTTTTTGCAATAAAACTGAACAATCACAGGAAAAAATCATTTTAAAAAAGCATAGTGTGCTTACGTAAGACTGCTAAAAGTATAACTTCAACATATAAAACTCCAACTTACAGCAGATGAAACCGAGGTAAAATAAGAATTGGAGAGTAAATTTAGAACTAATTCTAAGAGTCATTTGGTAAAATTTACAAAAGGAACAAAATAAGCTAAATTTTAGGCTTAAGTAAAACCTCAACAACGTCAACCTTATGAATCCAGTATCAAAGTTTACTCAAATATTTAGTACCCTCAGTAATTTGAGAAATATAATTAAATGTTATGTTGAATAACCAAGGCCCGTTAAATGAATAGAAAAGTTGAAAGTGTGTTAAGTTGGGTTTAGGAACCACCAAAGTGTGATCAGAACGTAACTGGTAAGGCCTTAAGTGATCAGTATGGTTTGCCACACTCCTACTAAAAAATAAACGTAAAACCTAGTAAAAATACAAATTTCTAAATAGAAGTATTTTCAAATGTTTAAAAAGAGGTAAAGCATGATCATATCTACATTTCTTCATTATTGTTCTTACCATACACTTCTGTAATGTAACTATAGGTTTCATTGTTGATAAGTACGGTCCTCCCCAAGAAGTCAACCCATAACCCAGTCTAGATCCTACTAGGGCATGGTAAATTGTGATTAGAAAATTTCTGGAGCACATATCTCGTAAAAAAAAACTTCTGAATAACATTATATAATTCTCCTTTTAATTTGTTAACTTGGTCCTTCCAGCTAAGTTTGGAATCAACAATTAATTAGCCCCAAGTATTTTATATGCTTTACTTTTTCTATTTCAATGCATATTCCCTTACAATTAATATTCCTCAGACATTCAGAATTATGGTAAATTAAGTTATCATTACAAATTATTTCTTTTTTAATGTTAAATATCATATATTTAGTCTTATTATAGGGTTAATGCGAGTTTACTAAACCAAAACTCTAAACATCTGAGATCATATTTCATTAAATCATATAGCATATTTATATCTGCACATTTATAACTGAGTACTGTTTCATCAGCAAATGTAGTTCTTACCATTAAATTTAACTTCATAAAGGTCATTAAATGGGAAACAGAATAGGTCCCAAAACTGAACCTTGTGGTACACCACATTTTAATTCCCCCTTAAGTAGTATTATATGTGTATTATATGTATTTGCGGTGTCAAATGCGTTAGTGATATCTAAAAACACTGCCGAACTTATGAATCCCTCATTTATCCCTCCATAGACACTTTCAAGGAATTTTAGTAAGGCAATTTCTGTAGACTGATTTTCCATAAAACCATATTGATTTACGCTAAAAAAATTATTAATTTTTAAAAAGCTTACTAACCATTTTTTAACGATTTTCTCAATGACTTGTTAAAAAATTGAAAGAAGAGATATTGGCCTATAATTTGAAAGACAATCCGGATCCCCTTTTTTGAACAATGGCAACACTACTGCTGTTTTAAGACATGCTGGAAAATCGTACTCGAGAAAGGGTTAATGGGATAGTAGTTTTATTTAGCGATATAGTAACTTTATTTAATGTAAATGTGTAAGGTGGTGTTCTGTTTTTTCTTGTAATCGGCTTAACTGAACCAAACCAACCACTTAGTTACTTAGTTATAACCAAACCAACCTTTGTTCTTCAGACACCAGTTATTATAATTATTTATAATAGTAACATTTTGGTACCTAAAATCTTTTCTTGGTAACATCTGTTTTTGGAAAAAGAACCAATCGTGATAGGAAGAGAGTATGGAATAGATGGTGATTTTAAGGAGCAATGATTTGAACTATTGCCATATTATTTTTGTTTAAATGTCCTTTAAGGTAATTTATGTTTTTGAGTTTTTAAGAAATAGTTTCCATTAATATGATTTACTAAAAAGTAAATAGTCTATATTGTTTGAAAGTTTTTAATATAATAGGATTTATTAACTAATTATTATCAACTGAAATGGCTCATCCAGACAAAAAAATACTTTTTTTAACCCAATATTCTTTCTTTGAACGCTTTTGAGTCACTTCATCTTCATACAAGTCTCCTGTTGTAATTGGAATCTTAATGGATGGAAAAATAGGTTCAATAAAAATAAGTCCAGGGTTTTGCAGCATTACCTATGAAACTAGAAACTAGTAAACCCTCACAGCTCTGTGTGTCCCACCAGGAAAAATTGTTGAAGGAAACACAATTATTTTTCAAGTAAAATATTTCATAATTCCACTTAAAATAAAAGAAAAAACAACATAATAATACACTGTTTTACAGATAACAGTATTTAAATAGTTTATTATACCAGCCGCCAGGAGAGAAGTCCGTTGAAGGCGGGGCCAAGACAGCTGGTGATTTTGAGTCCGCCAATCAGCTTCGCGCAACGTTGCCGAACTCATTTCTAGCTATTTTATTTCTAATTATATGTATATATATATATATATATATATATATATATATATATATATATATATAGAACTTAATCTACACTACATGGATAATTATATTACAGTTATAGATTATTATTTATTATTAGTGATACTATTTTATTCGTTACCCTATAATAACCGCTAGGTTATTTCTAACACTTGGCGCAGACATTTACGAAAATAGCCATCAAAATCTCACTTTATAACTTACGGCTATAAAACCATGCATTTTTTAAAACTAGATAAAATGGGCTATCAATAAATATGAAAATTATATTGTTTTATTTATGTTTAGAAGGAGTAGGCTATCGGTTGAAATTCAGACTACCAAAAATAATACTTAGTCTTTCATGTTATGAGGCCTATAAAATTATTTAGATTCAAGTAATACAAATCAAAGACTTACATTTGGTTTAGAAATTTTCATTCATTTTTCAATCATTTTACTAACCTTATTTTTTGTAGCACTGTATATGTAAATAACCTTAAAAATTATATATTTATATTTTCAATCTTCGGTTTATTAGAACAAAATGCGGTGGAGCGCGCTGGTCTAGGGGTTAGAGCGCGGGGCTTTGGTGCCCAAGGTCCCGGGTTCAAATCCCGTCAATCACCAATGGCTTTCCGCTATGTGATAATGCCGCAACCCACACAGGGGTGCGCAAAAAGCCGCTACGGCTGAAGTGCCTTGGGAGAAATCCGCCTCTTTCAGTAAAAAAAAAAGAACAAAATGCAGGCTATTACATATTTATTTATTTACATTGACATAAACTAATTAAAAATTTAATAACCATAATCACAAACTCAAATAAATAGTAAAAAATGTTAGTTAATATAGTATTTAATGACATTATTGACACTTTTTGCTTGAAAACGAAAGGCAGCGTACAATATGGCAACAGCGCTCAACGGACTTCTCTCCTGGCGCTTAATGTAACAGTATTTTAATAACTGCATTTGCCATTGTCCCACCTAAAACTTAATATGTGATCCATTGATTTCAATACCTTAAAACAATAAATTCATGTACTTTTACTGACTGTAAACTTTTCAATAAAAGGTTTTCAATAAAAAATAACCCATCACTAAACTGTAAACTCATTAATTGAGTTGAATGCTTCAAGTTTTAACTGTGATGAAATACAAGTTAATTACTTAGAACTTAGTGTAACTTAACTTAATGTACTTGTAACTTACCTTAATTAAGTAACTGAATGTGTTAATTCAGTGTTGAAAATACTCAATTACGCTGTGAAATAAATTGAACAATTAAATTCTTACTGGGAGGGACTTCATATACTGTAATAGTTATTTATAGTTGTGAATGTTTGTTGCAGCGCTGAGGGCCTAGTGGACACCAGTGTACTGGCCAGGGGTTACCGCTTCCTGGGGCGAGTGGTGAGGGCAAGTCTGCCCATCCAGGCACTCATGTTGGTGATGCTGGGCGTCGCCTCGCTCGTCCCCATCACGGAGGAGGACTTCTCCTGTAGCATTGCTCGGGGCTTTGGTCCGACGCTGCGCTACGTCAACGGCCCTCCGCCGATGTAACAATCCCGACCGAGACAAAACACAGGCTGTGATACCATTATACCTATCCTGTCACACTTTGAATACTAGAAACTATTTTTTTATCGGCTTTTACCACATTCTAACATTCTAATCTTCCATGGGGTACGGTTTTATTAGTTTTAGATTTATTCGAGAATCGTCCAGTTTTTTATAAAGCCTAAAAGATATTTTGTAAACATATTAGTTTAATTTTCTATTATATTTTGATACTTATGAGATTTTTTTAATCAATGAATAACAGAGTGGGTGTTTAAAGAGAAGTATTTTTAGAATGAAACAAGATGTAAATTTGTGGAACATTTGCATCTTGTTTCTCAGTTTCCGCGTTCATTACGAACGAAACGACTCTTCTCATGTCATTTCATTTCCAATCCTACTTTGGAGAGTAAGTTCCGGTCCTAAGGGCCTCACTCAGTGCCTACTCAATAGGAGGACATTGTTATTAGGTTAGTAAATGTTAACCCTCTGTTTTTGAAAATAGCTTTTTCAATTCCCTCTATATATGTTGATTTATGTCTCTTATTAAAATTTTCTTGGATCTGTGCAGTTATAGAATTGATAAAATAGTAACAACATTACCTTTTGTCAGAAGTTATCTTATTTTTGTTGAGTTTTAAATTTAATGTAACATGTTTGTTCAATCATAAAGATGTTGGTTTTTATTTTTTCAATATCTAATGACTGCAGTAAATTTAATGTTCATAAGATGAATAAATATAAGATTATACAATACATGTAAAGTTTATTTTCCTTATTTTAAACAACATTAATTGTGGGCTGCTACATCCACATGACAATTAATTATACTTTCATGAACTACAGAAACTGACTGTGAAGCTCGATTGCATTGGCATAATTGTTGCAAGAGGGATATGTGGATTGTTAAGCTTGTAATTGTAATGACCAGCACCTTTCATCATGTATCTGGTTTCGTGAAAAACCCAGGTATTCGGAGAAAATCTATTGTCATGTGTTTTTTCTTGATCCCCATACCCATAAGATCTCTCATAGTTTCTAGGGCTTTTGAACTTGGTAAGGAATCTGAAAAGTATCACATAACATCCTTTACTTAAACAACATTATTTTGGTTCCTAATCAGTGTATTCAGTTTGCACAGATATTTTAGATTTGTTGGGGCTGTCCAATGGACTGTAAATCTATTATCTTTGTGATCCTCTGTGAGGGGTCTATGTACCCACCAAGAACACATCAATTGTTTAAAGTTTAGTTTTCCAGACACATTTTTGTACAAAGCTGATCTTGAAATTTGGGGAAATTTCCCCAATATTTAAGAATTTTTGGGGGAACTTAGGAAGAGTGAATATTATGAATCTTCTGTCCTCACGAATCTTAGTTTTGACTGCACCTGGCCAATTATCAGTAATCTCAGAGGACCGGCCTGAGTGTTCTTAGTCATGGACATTTTGGCGGGTATTTTTCCTACAGACCTTTAGTCCACAGGAATTAGTGTACTGTAAGTGCCAATGGGCCTTAGTTTAAAAACAGCCCTTGTATAAGTAATAACTGGAACTATCATAATATGTGTAACAATTTTCATCACTTTCCTAACAAATTAAGTTAAAGGTTCCTTAATAGGAACAGTAGACATCCGATTATCCGAGGTAATTGGCATACTCCAAATCTCAAGTAATAGGTTATATTCTACAATGTAAATAAATGGGGTACATACGTATTTAATGTGGAGTACCTACTTACTACAAAGAAAAACTTTAAATCAACAATTTTACATGCCTGCAAACAAATACAAAAAAGAACAGTTGTTAAAAGATTTAGGCCTAACTTGACCTAGAGCGGTGGCTGCGGGCTCTACACTAATAGTAGTAGGAATTTAGGTTAAGCTCCTAGCAAAAAACAACTACATGAGTCAACTACAGGTGCTGGTGCAGATGGCTTGTCATTAATAATATGGTCATCTGTCAAATAATTTAGTTTGATTATTTTTTTCGACTACATTTTATGTGGTTATTTAGCCTGTCATTTAATTAAATCTTTATCAACTACGGCTCCAGTAGTTTGACGTTTGTCATTTATGATCACATTCCTAACAATTTTTGTAAATATGGCATTACTGATATAAATTTATGTGAGTTAATTACAACATAATTTTGATCTACACAGGATTAATTGCTTGGGAAAAAGATTTCTATAATTGGCCATTTTAATTGAAAAGTATTATAAATATTACAAGCTAGGTTCAGAGCTTCAAGAATACTTTTATTGAGATAAATTTGTAACTGTTAACATCTACAATATGAGTTTCGCTTACCATAAGGTCCGATGTATGCAAAGATGTAACTCTTTCCATTCCAGTCTAATTTCTGCCAAGACTCACCCGCCCTCTCGGGATTTGTATGAACTATGTGATTATTCCATCCTCTGCCTTCGTACACCACTCCATCGCCTCCTACGAGGAAACTGCCGGACACATACAAAAAAAAACTGAATCGGAGAATTTGCAGTTGAAGATGACAAATTTACAATGAAATAAATATGAAAGAAATATCTACAAACCATTTGATAGATTTATGGAAAAATACCTTTTTAATTTAATCTGATGATTTGATTCAATCTTACACTTATCACTAACACTCTTTAAAGTAAGAAGCAGGGCTTTATGTACAACACAGGTGGCCAATCTGTATAGTGTGGGACTCCCCTATGCATTGTGAGAGACAACCCATGTCATTACAAATTGAAACATTACTCATGCTCTTTTCTGTGGACACATTTTATTATATTACTTATTTAGGCTAAGTCTACTTTAATGCATTCCCCGAGAGCTCACTTCATGGCTTTCACAAAACTTTAGGTCTTGGTTCACATCCTGACCTAAGTTTAATATCTTCATTCTAAGACCCTGATCAGTCCTTATACACAGCTCCAGTTGCCCTTACCCTCCATACATGAGGAGGTAAGCCACCTCACCACCCATGGTTGGACCTGCAGAATGAGTCTAGCAGTCCAACATCCATGGGGTTTTTGCTTCCAGCTCTGTTGCCAATGCAGCTGGTAGTTGCGAGAGTGTTCATCGTATCTAGCTAGGTGTTTCTTCGCCTCATCTCAAATCCTCCGCCAAGATTTCGACAGGAATTACATCTAAGCTGCTGGCTCAGAACTATCCCTAATAATGCAGTTTGACGGTGCACACAAGCTAGTCACATCCGTTAGGTATTTTTCTCAAGTGTAACCCCTCATCTCAGCACCATACAACAGGACCAATCAAACTGCAGACAGCAAGTTTTTTTTCGGCTGGACCTTTAACTTCTGACATTAGCCACATGATTGCTAAGGTAAGAATCTCCCTTACACCGTGCACACGATCTGATCCATATCGATAAACTTCTTGTCCATTATGACTCCAAGATATTTTGTTGCAGGTTTATTCCTCATAAACTCGCTCCTCCTCCATACTAGTTAATTAGATACTTTTTAATTAGTAAATTAGAGCCTCTGCTAAGCTAATTTAAAATAAGATAAATCTACAAATAATTAACGGATTTGTGATACCTATTTTTGTGTAAATTGATGTTATTGTTGGGCTGCTATTTTGCACCATTTAATATAAATTCATTTTATTACCTGTACTTGATGTCCGGCACATTTTCCTCAGTCATGTGCTCTTCCTGGAGCTTACGACAAACTCTGACACAGTCTTCATGAAACCGACACTCATGAGTACCAGTTACCTAAATTTAGTTAATTTAAATAACTTTATTATATTGATCGAGGTTGAGTAAATAATAACACATAAAATAAGTAGTATCTATTTAAGTGTAACTTTAAAAAAAGTAAAAATTTTGAAGTATTGTCATAGTCTAGGATGAGTAAAATAATATCTTTAGATGGAAATTCTTACAATAATAGTGATTTCTCTGAGCCTTTATTGAAGACGACCTACAGGTATCGTATTGTAATATTTCCAGTAATATTCCATTTAACCGGTAATTATTGCAAAATTGTTGTCAGTACATGTGCTTAGTTGGGTTATGCTTATGCAAGCCATTTACTCTACAGTTCATAACCGGCCTCAGTTTTGCGGTCATCAGAATATCCAGCAGCTTCCTAGAAGAGGTATCTAAGTATATATCCCATATTTTTCGAACACGTAAGTATGCACTAGCTTCCGCTGCTCAAGTGCTCTCACGGATTTCGGGGTTTACAACTCAGTTGAGCTGGACAATTAGTTTCTTTTTATTTTGAGTAATTTTTAACCATATTTATTATCATTCATTATCTAACAAGGTTTTAATTCACAATAGTAATATATTATTGTACTGTAATTAAAGTAAAAAAAATTCTATTGGTTTTAAAAACGTGTGTATTTTTTTCAAAATGGAACATACATATTACTGTATTATTATTAGGTATTTAGGTTTTATTTTTAAAATAGGTTGGTTTATCCAGCAAATTTGAGCCTTATTTCAATTTTAATAAGTATATTTATGATTAATTAAATAGGTACAAAACAATTAAATAGGTTTGTGTAATGTAATCACATTGTTTTTAGCAATATAGATAAATGATACCATTAAAATATAAGAAAATACCCCTGTCGCAGAAGACCTGCGTACTCAGCGAATTTTCAAATCAATAACATAATAATATATGACAAGTTTTATCATTATCTGTCGATAAATATGAGAGTTATTTGTCTATTCTCCATAAGATTAACATGGGAAAGAGAATGCAAGTTTGCTGCTGTGAGGAACTCTGAAAGTAGGTGTTTCTAGCGTAAACAATTTATATTTTGACCATTTATACCAAGTTTCAACAACATCTGTCCACAAATATAGGAGTTTACCTAATCTCTATATGATCAACATGGGAAAAGAGTATGCAGGTTAGCTGCCATGATTGGAGCCCCAAAATACAACATACTGTGTTTAGATTTTTTAATATCTGTAACCCTTGGAGATAAGGAAAAACTTTAAGGAACTAAATTGTGTAGTTTTTTAAGCTGATTGTAATGGTGAAAGATTTTAAATTTTTAAAAATTACTTGGGAAAAGCGCATAAAACCCATTTTTGGGATACAAAACCCCACCAAACTACCCGTTCCGACTGACTGATATGTCTGGTTTACGAACTCGTCCAAGAAAATGTATGAATACACGTCTCCACCAAATTTGGTCTTGATTTTTACGAGAGTTATTGTGTTCACAGACACAATATATTATATATTTATATAAATTTATATATTTTATTTATATATTATATTATATATTACATAAATAGTGTTTATATATTTATATAAATTTTAACGACTATTGTTTTTGGTCTCTGGACACCTAAAGAAGAAAAAATAACATGGTCCCGGGCTTAAGTCTTGCCAAGAGACCTACGGTAATAGCTTCTTCCCTATGGGATATTCGCTAATACACATCATAGACTTCTAATATCCACAGACCTGTATCACCAAGTAGCTCACTGGCTGTTCCATTGGTGCAAAAAACTTTGGTTGTTTTGCACCCCAATCCATCCTCCGTACAAATTTAAATGGATAATCCGAAGGAACATATACTTCTGATCTTGTCATCTGAAAAAGTTAGGAGGTATTAGCATGTATGAAATAATTTTAGTTAACATTGACATTTTCAATGGAGAGGAAGATTTTTTTTATTATATCAAATAATTGTTTTGCTATTAATTTGAATGTGTGTATGAATGCCATATACTAACTTACCCTCATATTAATCAATCATTGTAAACGGATTTTGTAATAAACTGATAGTTTAATTCCTTATTGTAACAAAACGATGAGATTAGCAATTAAAAATGTTTAATGCTTTTCCTCATTTCAACAATAAGTAGTTTTTAATGTGGTTAGGTAGACCATAGTTATTGCCTAGCCGGCTTTGCTGGGGCCTACTACTCTTCTGGAATCTAACATCCAACAGTGGTTCAGGTTTTTACCTAGATGGATATCATTCCAAATACCATTCCTTAAGGATTTTGTAGCCTCAAAATGGATATTCTATCTACCAGTTCAAACTTGAAGTTAAAAAAAAGTAATTTTCTCCGTATATTAAACCATATACTGTAGCCTACTGTGATACTATGCTACTTTATATGGTACTATGTATAACGGGAAAAGTTTAGTCTATGAATTTTATAACTAAGATAGTAAAATAACTAAAATATGAATACTATAATTTCTCAACAACCCAATTGGGTTGTTGAGAAATTATCTTAAAACAATAACTGAATTATGTATTGATATTTATTATTATTTCAATACAACTCACTGGAAAATATGTTTGTAATGGGTAGTCTATTTGTTTGCAAAATGTTTTTGGCCAGGTTGGTTTTATTTTGCTGGCCTCAGCAGCCCACTCTGGAGGGGGGTCATCCCCAAATATGCTTTGTGTGTAGTCCATGTTTCCAAGTTGTAGTAAATATCCTTGTTAATCCTATTTAAAATATACACATTTACATTATACATTTAAATAAGGGTTTCCTATTTTAAGTCTAACATACTTACTTTGTACACATAACTATCAATAGTTTAACATTGATTGTTTAGGGTATTAATCATTTTAGGACTTATCAGCAACTGACAGTTATGACGAAATAAATTTAGATAAATAACACATAAATAAATTTCAAATATTCGTTCTATGATTTTTAAATAACCAAAGTTAGATTGTCAAATGAAGATTATTAATAGATTTTGTTGTAACCAGGTTCATTCAGAGTTATAATTCATTTTTTGGGTTACCAATATTTCTAGCCTCATCCAGATAATTAGGTGCCAGTTGTAAAATAAAATCACATTTAAAATTCTCCAGTACCACACTCCTCCAGAATGTCTCATATATTTTAAAAATGAAAATGTTAAACATTTTATAGTATATTTTAAAATTTTCTGGTATAATTTAAGATTAGAAGGTGGACACATTAATTCATTTTCGACAACTGTTTATGACTGTTTATGTTTCGACAGCTGTTTATGATCAGTAAATGTTGATCTGTTTAATTTACATAGTTTTGTCAAATATAGGGGATAATAATAATACATGAAACATTTTATTCTCTTCCATGAAGTGGAAATTTGTTAAAACTGCCAAGTTACAGTAAAACCAATCTATCTCCTGTGCAGTGATCCTGCTCAAGATGTTAGGAGGACTCCCTTGTTGAACACTTCAGTGATTTATCTAATTACAGATTGGTTACAGCAGAATTGAAGATAATATTTCATGTATATTTATGAGGGAATCATCGAGGGCACTACCTTTGATATATCCGCTTTTGTTGATCTCAGTGTGGACATTGTCAAATTGCCTCCAAACAATAACAAAAACACAGTCAAATGGTTAGCATCAGTGTTACAACTGATTCAACAAAGCATCTCGTACCGGTACTCAGCCAATCCAAAACTTAAATCAGGTTTAATATTTTTATTAAACCTATTTATTTACAGAACTAATTATTACACATGGTGTAATCTATATAAATAAATCACAATCCCTTTTTTTGATGTGACTCCATAACTCCAGAAACGAGTGCACCGAAATGAACGATTCTTGTTTTTTGTTGGGTTCCTCAATGCCAGGGGAAAGTTTGTATGAAAGATTTAATTTTAATCAACCCAACCATTATTTAGTAATTTGACTTTGAACATTGTAAAAAAATTCCTTTAAATTAACATTGGTGGAAAATGTTTTTATTGAACTGTGAGATACAAAAGAGATCATTTCCAATTACAAAGAAATTACCGTATCGTAATTAAATATCAATCAAATACATTTCATGAAACATAACGTGCTTAGTATATGGTGAAAGTGTTTCTCCTAATGAGAAAAGGGGTTTATATTTATAATTCGTGAACAAATAAATCATTAAGAGGGTTCCTTACCCCCATCAAAAATCACGCAAAAACAACTTCGCGCGGTGGCCGATGTTGACCTCAATTTCAAGGATAAAATTATGTTCAATATACCATTTTAAAGATAAAGAAATTCGTAAACAATCTTGTTTTCTAAAATTTCAATATTAATCAGAATTTTTTCTATAGGTCGATGAAGTTAGCAAACTTTGAACTTAAATAGGGAAGTTATATAAAAACATATTGAAATGAACAATATCGTAATATTTTTACTTTATTTGTAATAAAATAATTCTTGTACGAGACAAACGCCACCGCAAGAACCCTTACACGCCTAAAACTCCACTGATTCTGACGCTACCTGGCGGATTTATTGGGAACTAGGTCCTAGCGGAGGAACATTTATTTACACACGATCTCATTGATAATCGTTGCTCAAATATTCACTTCTAGCACAACCAGCGATATCATTGATAATGTAGTAATAATTTAATTGTGTTGGTTATTCTTTTTCATTGTATTATTCACCTTTTAATTACAATAAATTGCCTAAGAATTACAAGAGACACAGATTGATTCTTAAGCTATAAATCGATAATTAAAGACACGTAGATACGCGGAACATGTGTATTGGTGTATTCGGTAGGTTGTGGGTAATCTGTGGAGGGTTTTTAGGTGGGGTGGTTTTTGGGTGGGGTGGTGGGAAGTTTCGGCGGAAAAAATGACGGCGCGGCATGAAGTTTTATTAGACCTGTTATTTATTAGCACTGGAGGTTCACCGTTTAGTAAAAGTAAAAGCGTTCTACACTCCCCTATTATTGACGCCTGTATCTCAGTAACAGAGTTATTCGTTTGCTAGACATCACTCGGTGCTTTCTTTATTTACTTTGATTGAAGATTTGAAAATTGAAATATTGCATTTTGCAATCTCTAAATTCTTTCGGGGTCTTTCGGTAAAGTCCGTCTCCAATTCTACAGACGTTGATCTATTTCGAAGAATGCAACAATTCCGTAACCTGATTATTACTGCCACCATGTTGGAAATTTAAAACCAAACTAAATGATACTTTGTGAATATTTTTTGCTTTAGCCAATAAAGATTTGTGCAAAGTTTAGTTCCTGTAGCTTAAATAGTTCTTGAGATATAACTGGTTTTGGAAAAAATACAACATGGCGACTAGCACCTAAACGAAAGATTTTTAGACATGTTTACGGACATTTTTTGTTTATTTTGATGAGTAATATCAACCCTCGAAGTTTTTACATATCATACGAGTTCATAAATACGATATCTCACGTAAAAATAGTCATATCGTGGCTAAATTTGACAGAAATGTGTAACCCTTCTTTTACGAGTTCGTGAACCAGATACACCGAATCATCCGAAGGGGGATATGTTCACCCAAAATGGGGTTTTGCGTTTATACATGTTATTTTTGAAAAATTATTAATTTTTTAATCACCAGTGGATTTAGTTAAGAAAAAAATCATTTAGAATATTGACAATCTGCGAGAGTTGAAGTTAAGCTGACAGATCTTGGTTTTAGCGAATTTCTTATAGAGAAGAAGCTATTACCGTAGGTCTCATGGCAAGACTTAAGCCCAAGACCATGTTATTTTTTCTTCTTTAGGTGCCCAGAATCCAAAAACAATAGTCGTTAAAATTTATATATATATATATATATATATATATATATATATATATATATATATATATATATATATATATATATATATATATATATATATATATATGTCTGTGAACACGATAACTCTCGTAAAAATGGTCCAATCAAGACCAAATTTGGTAGAGACGTGTATTCCTACAAGTGCTCGGACGAGTTCGTAAACCAGACATATCGGTCAATGGGAACGGGTAGTTTGGGGGGGTTTTGTACCCCAAAATGGGGTTTTTTGCGTTTTTCACATGTAATTTTTAAAAATTTCTAATTTTATATTTCACCATTAGAATCAGCTTAGACAACTACACAATTAAGTTCCTTAAAGTTTTTTTCTATCTCCAACGGTTACCGAGATATTAAAATATCTAAACACAGTACGTTGTATTGTGGGGCTCCAATGTTAATCTTATGGAGGATAGGGAAAAATTAATATTTCCCATATTAATGAATATTTTTGGATATAAATTTATATTAAGCTTCATGTGGTTGAGATCTATCCATTTATGCTTAAAAATCATAGTTTATGTGTTTATCATGGCAGCAAACCTGCATACTCTTTTCCCATAATAATCATATAGGGAATAGGCAAACTCCTTTATTTATGGACAGATGTTGATCAAAGTTGGTATAAATGTTAAGATAAAAATTATTTATGGTAGAAATGCCTGATTTCAGTGTTCCTCACAGCAGCAAACCTGCACGCTCTTTGCCATGTTAATCTTATGGAGAATATGCAAATAATTCTCATGTTTATGGACAGATTTTTTTTAAACTTGTCATATATTATTTTTATATTATGATTTTATATATTGATTTGGAAATTCGCTGAGTACGCAGGTCTGCTGCGACGGGGGTATTTGCGATTATCATGGCAACAAACCTGCCTTCTCAAACCCATGTTAAACATAATATAGAATAGGCAAAGCTCCTTATTTGTGAACATATGGTCATTATACTGTGAACATTGCTTCACCTGGTAAATATATAATTCTTCATGCTAAACTACCTTCTTTAAGGGTTCCTCACAGTAGCAAACCTATATCCTCATTATTATTATGGAGTGTAGGTAAGGTTGTATGGTTTCCTCATTTGTCAACATAAAGCTATGAAATTTGATAAGTGGGGTTATTGATCTTTTGGCATGAGAATAAGCTGTAAATTCTTTGAGTGCGATTAGTTCGTACTCATAGAGAGGATTAGTTCGTCGTAACTAGTTTTATAATTTAAATATTGAATAACATATAAATATTCAATTAACATTTCATGCTTTATAAAAAGTTTAATCCCATAAGCTGTTGCGTGATTTGTCGACAACTCCGCCACGATCCAGGTTAGCCGTGGCCCCCGTGGGTTCAGTCGAGGGGATGTAGGCCTAACCTAATAAGCGGACGCTGCAGATGGCCAATGATAAGACTTAAGCCCGGGACCATGTTATTTTTTCTTCTTTAGGTGCCTAGAGACAAAAACAATAGTCGTTAAAATATATATATATTTCACTATTTAGTTCATCATATAGGGCTTCTAATATAATTAATTATCTTTAAATAAGTCAACCGATTTTATTAAAATTAATTTTAATTAAAATATTTTAATTAAAATGTTTTCTAAGGATACTCGGTTGACTTCTTTAAAGATAAATATATAT